>MJUU01023133.1:6475-16899 GCA_002080025.1 Modiolus philippinarum
ATGTCGACTTTGAGCAATTTTCAACAATTTATACCGTCCCGTTTTATGTCTAGTGGTCATCGAAGATACACTGTTTCCTCATATTATTTGGTCCGTTCAGGACTTAATTGTGGTGTATAAAATTGGCTGCAATTAAATTTGTATTTGATCGAAAATTATTTCAAATGAAAAATTCTGTAGTCTAGACATGTGTGAAAGTAAGCATGAATAATGATAGTTAATTTAACTAGTTTGAACTGAAATACACGGGTGTTCTGTATAGTATAGGCCGAAATTTTTACTCTATTTTGATCACTTTTAAACACTTCTTGTAAAAATTTCTGTCATTTAATTTTCATCAAAAACTGAGAATAGAAAGAAAACTTGTATATGTAAGATATATTAAAATTTTAGAAAATTCTACCGTCCCATTTTTCTCAATTTAGAATTAAGTGGGTAAAAACAATAAAATTGCTGAATCTTTGCTATAAATTACCTCCCTTGGAAGAAATCTGACTTACATATTTTCATTATTTTTGAACAGCATTGCAAAAATGGAGGGTAAAATGTACTCATTATAAATAACTGGAAGTTGGGTGTTTGTTTTCATAAAATAATTGATATTTATTTGCTGTGTGGAAATTTTTTTTACAATTTTAAAATTTTGATATTACCTATTGTAATGATTCTATTTGTTTGCGTAAGTACTAAAAAGTGAAAAACGGAGTTATCTCCTCCTACCCCAGGTCTACCTCCTTAATTTATACCAAATTCTTACAGCTCAAATTATCAAACATGTAGTCAAAATACGGTCTTGTTCTAAGATATAGACGAAGGCAGAAAGTCTTTTGAAGTAGTAAATAAATAGCAATTTAAATTTATAACAAACACTTTGCTTTGGGTCGTTTTAACCTGGATGTGGGATGTTGTCTCGTTGACATTTACCCCATTTACTTTCTTTTTCATACTTACAAGTTTTGTAGTCTACTTAAATTATCAAACAATCCTACATTTATCTCTTGTATCTGGTTATGTTCTAAATGTCTGTAAGAATAAATATTGTCGAAATACCTACTATCATACATATACATGAAGTTTTATTTTACATCAGATTTACCACAATTCTACTGTTATGCTATTTCACAATGACAACAAAACTAATATAGAAATACCCAGCAACCTACTTAAAATGAAATATATCGGGGAAACGAATACCGAAACAAAATGGTAAAAAGGGACAGTTTGACAACAAAAAAGCATCGCATTCTATTTGTAAAACAAATTAAAGTAGTTGGGTTGTCTCCCGGGGGTTGTCTGAGACTGAGCATATTTTTGCGCATCTAGGTAAAAATATAATAATTCAAAGAGATTGTTGTCTAAATGATTTTGTATGTCTTTAATACAATACTTTAAATAAAAATGAACAATAAGTATCAAGTTTGTTCGAATAGTATTACATATTTGCTAAAAATTGAAAATGTTTTATCAAAGGTAGATAATTTTATTTTGAAAACAACGGCAGTAGAAAACCGAAGGAACAAGGGAAGCGAAGACTACAAAAATCGAAATTCAAAGACATGACAAAAACGGCAACAGAGAAAAACAAGGACTTGAGAGAGCTACAATGCACGGAAATAAAAAGACGACATCGAAAACTAAGGCACTCATAGTGTGAACTCCCATGAAAACCGGGAGTGACATCAGATGCTCCGGAAGGGTAAGCATGTCCTGGCCCGCTAGCGACACCCGTCACACTATCAGTGAGGTATATAGTGTTTTGAAAGGTCTGTTTGGTAGCGGATTGGTTAATGTCATTTTCTAACCTTAGACAAAAAAACCAATGAAATCCACGGCACATGTTACTTCTCTAACCCTCAAACAGTACCATGAAGAAAATTTGAAAAGCTTTTTGTAAATCTCTATAGTAATGAAACAATCACAAGGACAAATCGGTAGCACAAACATCACTGACGGGAAGACAAAACTAAAAAATTACTGTATGATATACAAGACAACAAGAAAAACTAAAGTACTGACAGTTTGAATTCCCATAAAAACCAGGAGTGACATCAGGTGCTCCGGATGGGTAAGCATGTCCTGAAAAAGGTCAAATTTCCTAAGTTTGTTTAAAAAAAGGGTTGTTGATCCCATTTCTTTTTTGAATTTGTCAAAAGCATTTAAACAAAACACATTTATTATAATTTGTCAAAAAAATGGTCTTCTTTTCTATATTGGGGTCCCAAATTACTCTAAGTTATCTTCCTTTTCTTGAAAAACTAACAATTTTTTCATGTTTCAGAAAATAACTTTTTTAAAAGGCCCGTGACATATCTTTTTTCTCTTTTTAAATTAAAGTTCTATAACAAAATACCGCGGTTACTGTGGATTAAGGTTCTGCATATGCACATTTCGACAACTAATGTATCATCAGTGCAGATCAAATCAAAACATTTGGAAATCCATGAACCGAAATATGTGTAAACGCTGATAGAGAACAAATTACAGATAGGATCTATATAGGAAAGCCTATATCATACCAATAAATATACAAAGTTTGCAAAAATTGTATGTCTTCTAATAGAAAAAAAATATGCCCTTGAATGGCGGTATAGGCCCATTTCTAATATAATTCTATTATAAATATAATAAAACAAATTTGACCAATCTTTAGAACTATGCATCTTTTTCTAATTGTTTATTTGTTCTCTATCAGTTTTTAAACATCTTTGACTTAATAGGGTTCCAAACGTTTAGATTTTATCTGCACTGATGAGACAAAGGTTGTCGAAATGAGCATATGCAGAATTTAAATTAACGGTAACTTCGGTATTTAGTTATTTTGACATATCCCTGACCCTCATTTTTGTATATTGTTATAGCATATGGTCAGAGTTTCATTGTAGAAATGTTTAAAAAGTTCTTGTGTCTGAAACCAACACCCCAACTACCTTAAGATAACCTTTGGATTACATGGACAACACAAATGAACAGGAACGCCACAAAATTAAAGCACTTAACACTGAATGAGTATAACACTTTACCTTTAATGTTCCTCAAACTGTTACACCTACTTCTTGTTTGTTCACATTTTTTCCAATTTCTTTTAGAATGTTATTAGTGTCTTCAATGAGGATTATAAAAAATATGGAGCAGAATTGTGAGGAGCCGATATCCAAGGGCAAAAAGAAAAAACATGTTCAAAACCACATAAAAAAATGTCAACCGCAATGGTCCTGACTCAATAGAAATGGTGGATTGAACCTGTCTTATGGCACACAAAATCATCCCTTTCATTGTGGTTGTATGAGCTATACTTTATAATTTGTCAAAATTCTTAAGTTTACTAAAATGAATGTTTGTAAGGCCATTACTCTTTATTTATTGAATCTCTTAAAACTTGTCCTTCTGTTTCTACAGAACATTTGTTAAAACAACCTATTTCTTTTGAATATGTTTAACCCTCTAGTGCCCAAGCATTTTAATTGATTTTGTCGTTTTCGTTTATTTGAAATTTATGCAAATTATATGCAAATGAGATGAAGTACAGACATGAACTAACATCAGCAGCATAAAATAACATCTTAGCATTTGCCTAAGAGTTTTGATTTTATATTGAGGTATGGATCGCTGTTCGAGCCAAAAAAGGCATTTTTCGTACTTTCCATTGTTTTTTAATTATAAAAAAGCAGGAAAAACTTCTAAAATTACCTCTCTTTTATTATCGTTTACTACATGTACCCAGTAAAAGCTTAGACCCAAAAAGTATAGGCTTGGTTGCCAGAAGTGTTACTGATACAGGTTTTTGGATGCTGACCCCTGTCCAAAAAATCGCCTTTTACAATTTTTATTCCGGCAATGCAACTTTCAATTTCGGTACTGAAAATTATTGAACTGCAAATGGAATGTTTTTTGGTTTAAAGTGTACAAAAATTATCCAGAAATCATAAAATGCCCAAAATTTTTAGCCAAAATTGTATGGATGGCTTTGAGAGTCAGAATAACTGAGTCAAGTAGCATGTATCATATATGATACGCGGGGCATAAGAGGGTTCAAACTGTTCTTCATGCTGCCACTTAATATACATAAAACTCGTCCTTCTACTCCTACTGAGAATTTATAAATTTCTTCTTCCATTTTTCTTGTTTTTTTCTTTTAGATATACCTAAAACTGTTTTTGTTAATTCTATAACCTTGTTCATTAATACAACAAGATGCACTCAATTCTGCATATTGTAAAACACTAGTTCGGAAATTTTACGTTTTCAGAAAAAACGTTGTTGTACTTTCTTTGCAAATGTTGTATTTTATTTAATCAGCTGTCAATTTATCATATTTTTTATCCCACACGGTGACTATTCTTCTGAAACTCTTCATTTGTCTTCTAATAACTCATTTTTTTCTTCCAACTTGATGTGTCTAAAACTCCCTTGTGCAGCTGCTTAAAACTCCTGTTCTTAGCGCTTCCTTAGAATGTTTTCTTTTGATTTTTTTTCCTAATGATATTGAATGTGTGTTCTTATTCCCCTACTGAAACTGAATGTGTTTTCTTATATTCAAAGAATCCTATTGATATTTGTCATACATATCTTAACCAATCAACAGTAGTAGAATGTCAAAGGAACAAGGCACAAGACTACAAAAATCAAAGTCTAGAGACAAGGCAAAAACGAGAACACCAGAAGAAAGAAGACTGAAGTCACTACACACCCTCACAAAAACGAACACCACAAATACAACATGCCGGAATGGTAAGCATGTCCTGCTCTGTATACAGCACCCGTAACACTGTCAATGGGTCAATTCATGGTAAAGTCAGAAGAAGACGGGAAGACGTGAATCTAACTGAAAATGTCTGTTCTGATTTGTGAAACCGGCATTTCATATTTATCTATGTAACGGCCAACTTATGCTGACAGCAAGACTGAAAATTTCTCCAATTTCAAGGACAAATCACAAATAACAAAATAAATCTGTAATTTTACTTAATTGGACTAAATGATTCATTTACGACCTTTGGAATTCTGTCCTTCGCTGGTTTTAAGTTCGATTTCGGATTAATCTACAATGAAGAGACTGGTCATCTGCAGAAACAACATTTACAGTTACTTCAGTATTAAATTATTCATTTTCAATCTGCTATGACAAGCTTTCAATCAAAGGCATGCTGAAACTTGTTACAATAACATAAGAAGCACGCTTATTGCTTTTCAATATCAAGTATTTTTGTACCTTGTAATCTTGTTTCTACACACTACACATTAAGGTATTTGGGTTGTCTTGGTTTCTGACATAAGATTTTTCTAAAAAAATCTTTGTACAATGAAACTTTGAGCAATATGCTATAAAAATATGCAAAACGTGTCCAAAACGACACAGAGTTCTAATCGTTGGTAAAATTTGGTGTCTTCGCAGTACATTTACAACAGAATCATATGTGAAATAGCTCTATACCATAGTTCAAAGGTATATTTTTTCTATAAGCAGACATACAGTGTTTTCCAAACTTTATATATTGATTGGTAAGATATAGAACTTCGATTTAAAAATATAAAAAAGATATGTCACAGACCTTTTGAAAAAGTTATGTCATGAAACATGAAGAATTTGTCAGTTTTTTCCAGAAAGGGAAAATAACTTAATTAAAGTAAATTGGGACCAAAAAATGACAATAAACCATATTTTGGGGGAAATCATACCAGTAATTAATGTGTTTTGTTGAAATGCTTTTGACAAATTCAAAAAAAGAATTATGATCAGCTACCTTATTTTTATTTAACAAACTAAGAATTTTGACCTTTTCCGTGGTATTTCAGTATAGAATTATCTCCCTTTGATAAAACTTTTTAAATTTTTGGTAAATATGTAATATTATTCAAAGAAATTTATTACTTATCATTCATTTTTATTTAAATTATCGTATTAAAGACATACAAAATCATTTAAACAACATTCTCGTTGAATTATTGATTTTTAGCTTAGATGCGCAAAAAGATGTTCAGTTTTAGACACCCGAACTAACTTAAGGGTGGTCACTCCTCAGGTTTTTGAAACTCTCTTTGACTCTGGGATTTCTCTTATATTATCTATCATGATGGATTAGAAAATTTTGCACACTGACCCCACTAAGCTATTCTACATATGATTGTTTACATCTTCAATAGACTTTTGTCAAAATTAGATGAAATTCTTGATATTCCTTCATTGCATTTCAAAAGTTGATTGCCTTAATGAAAAATCTAGAGAAGTTCGGTTTTCCGCCAAAATATCAGGTCTTTAAATCTCAAAAAGGCCAAACTTGCCTATCAATATTTTTTTGCTTAAAATGATGTATGATCAATATTCTAATAAATACATATATTAATTTTAAATCCTTGATATTATAAACTTGAAGAGTGACCATCCTTAAAGCTGAAATAAGTCAACTATAGAGAGAAGCAAAATAATCATTTTATCGTTCGATAATTAGTGAATGACCAACATCAAAAATTAAGGTTTCAAATACATAAGTTACAAGATCTAAAGGTTTTCTGAGTTTTTTTTTTTTTTTTGCAGTCCAGTAGTCAAATAACAAAATACCGAAATTACTTTAAATTTTGTTCCTGCGTATGCACATTTCGAAAAAAATATGTCTCTTCAGTGCAGTTAAATTCAAAATTTTGGAGGTCCACAAACAGAAATACCAGTAAAACTGGAACAGAAAAATAACCAATAAAATCAAAATATAAAAGCCAAAATCAGCTAAGGACAGAGCTATGAAAGAGGGAAATACTAAGTTTTTTAACAAAATTTTATAAAATTCAGATATTGCATGTTTCAAAAAGAAGAGGATCAGATACTTACAACATCTGAAGATGTCCTAAAGTGTCAAATAAACCAACTGGTACCCCTGACTGATACTTACAACATGTGAACATGTCCTAAAATGTCAAATATACCAACTGTTACCTCTGACTGATACTTAAAACATCTGGAGATGTCCTAAAGTGTCAAATATTGATGTCCAACAAAATGAATTTGCAAAGTCTAACACTTTCGAACGTACTAATTTTGACGAAAAAACTTTAACCAAGCAGCACTATACCGATACAGATATGCTCCAAGTTCCACCTAAAGATAACACCTTGCCTACCGGGTTCCTAAGCTTCACAAAAATCCCTACAAACATCGTTTTATTTCGGCATCGAGTAACTGTTCTACCACTATTTTATCCATCCATATAACCAGTGCATTCACCTGTATTTAAGAGTTAGTTATCAAATACTGTGAAAAAACTTATTAAAACTCTGGTGTAAATTACTTTTGGAGTGTAAAAAATTCCATTGAAGTTTTAGATAAACTAAAATCGATAAAAAGACTAGTTTCATCTATTGACAGTTATGATTTTTCTACACTTTACACAACCCTTCCACATAATTTGATTAAATCTAAATTAGGACAACTTATTAAATGGTCTTTCAAATTTTCTGGTCTACAGTTCCTTTGTTGTAATAAAAATCAAGTATTCTTCTCTAACATCAGTTACAAAAATCATTGTTCCTGGAAGTGCCGTGACATGATTAAGGCACTGAATCTTTTGCTAGACAACATTTTTGTTCGTTTTTGCAACATCGTCTATCAACAGGTCATTGGAATTCCCATGGGTATAAACTGTGCACCTCTCATTGCAGATCTTTTCCTGTTCTGTTACGAAAGGGACTTTATGAAAAAAACTACAGGCTGGAACCATACAAAACAATGATCAACTTATTTCAATTTTCAACGATAACAGCAGGTATATCGACGATATCCTTACTATTGACAATCCCCAGTTTTTAGACTATGTCGACCTCATTTACCCCCAACAATTGAAACTTAATAAAGCTAACAATGATTCTAAATACTGCCCATTTCTCGATCTTACTATCATCGTTGACTCTGGAAAAATTAAAACTAAAATTTATGATAAAAGGGATGATTTTGATTTCACCATTACTAACTTCCCTTTTTCTTGATGGCGACGTTCCTGTAGCTCCATCATACGGGGATCTCAACTGGTACGATTCGCACGCGTCTGTTCTACTCTTGACGACTTTAATGAACGTAACTTACTATCACATCCAAACTTTAACAACAAGGTTACAGATTTCATAAATTGATAAACACATTTAAGAAGTTTTATAGAAGATATGAACATTTGATATCTAAATATAATGCGATTCACAAACAGCATATTACTAAGGGTATTTCTCACCCTCGTTTTTACGGAAATGTTGTTCAAAAATGTCAAAAACTTATAAAACAAAATCCAGAAAAACTGGGACGTAACTTACATTCTTTACGTAATAGGGGATATTGACCGGATATTCTTCATGATTCAGTTAAGCTGGCTTTAAGATCCAATGACCTGAAGATTTTACAATTATACTGGCCTCTCACTGATACTGCCGATGTCTACTGAAATCCATGACGATTCTTTACCAAACCCTTCGGGGAGTTTTGAACTTGATTAATATTCCGTATTGCGACAGTGTTTTACCAGCAGACTAGGCTCCTTGAGCTAGCCGACAGTTTAGCGGCGAGCACTCCCTGACCCATCTTTCTAAATTACGTTTTGTCTTGTTCTTTCCTTTTCAAGATTGTGGTCTTGAAGTTAGTGGTCTACCTGTATTAGGTTTTATTTGTATGTTTATTATAGTAGAGGGAAACAGGATATAGAAAGGGGAGATTTGGGTACCCATAAACCGGTTTAACCCTACCGCTAGCTGTCGCTAGTGCCGGTACCAAGTCCGGCTATCCCGTGTTCCTATCGTTGTTTATGTTTGTCATTTGTCATTTATTGTTTTTCGTGTGCAGTTCCCTGGTGGATTGGGGCATGTGATTGAAATGTTCGGCCATTGTAAGTGTTTCCTTTTATCTTTGCTTCTATAATAAAAACATCTGGAGATGTCCTAAAGAGTCAAATGTACCAATTAGTACCTCTGACTGATACTTAAAACATCTGGAGATGTCCTAAAGTGTCAAATATACCAACTGGTACCACTGACTTGACTAATACTTACAACATCTGCAGATGGCCTATAGTGTCAAATATACAAACTGGTATCACTGACTGACACTTACAACATCTGAAGATGTCCTGAAGTGTCAAGTATACCAACTGGTACCTCTGATTGATACTTAAAACATCTGGAGATGTCCTATGTGTCAAATATACCTACTGGTACCTCTGACTGACATTTACAACATCTGAAGATGTCCTGAAGTGTCAAGTATACCAACTGGTACCTCTGACTGATACACCATGTGGAGATGTCCTAAAGTGTCAAATATACCTACTGGTATCTCTTACTGATACTAACAACATATGGAGATGTCCTAAAGTGTCAAATAAACCAACTAGTACCTCTGACTGATACAACATGAGATGTCCTAAAGTGTCAAATTTACCAAGTGGTGCCTCTGACTGATACTTACAATATCTGAAGATGTCCCAAAGTGTCAAATATACCAACTGGTGCTTCTGGCTGATACTTACAACATCTGGAGATGTCCTAAAGTGTCAAATATACCAACTGGTATTTCTGACTGATACTTACAGCATATGGAGATGTCCTAAAGTGTCAAATAAACCAACTGGTACCTCTGACTGATACAACATGTGGAGATGTCCTAAAGTGTCAAATAAACCAACTGGTACCTCTGACTGATATGTGGAGATGTCCTAAAGTGTCAAATATACCAAGTGGTACCTCTGACTGATACTTACAGAAACCAACTGTTATCTTTGACTGATATTTACAACATGTGGAGATGTCCTAAGTGTCAAATATACCAAGTGGTACCTCTGACTGATACTTACAACATCTGAAGATGTCCTAAAGTGTCAAATAAACCAACTGGTATTACTGATAACTTGTTTCTTCCCAGCTTTCTGTCCAATATAAAAAGAACAACAATATAATGACAGAAGAATAATATCTAATTGAATAAGCCACAAAAAAAGCATAAGCTGAGGAAATGTTCCATTAGACAAGCACAGTATTATTTTTTAAGGATTTGCAACTTTAACATCTTATAATTATGTAAAATGCTTTGGAGTGTTGATTTTCCAAATAAACTTTATTCCGGGATATCTCTGTTGTATGTGAGATGAAAGGGGATACTTTTACTGTAACCTCAAAAAAAATACAGGAGGTCTCCGTATCCGCTGTAGTTCTCTCCATTAGGACCAGTATAACAAGTATAAATACGATGTTTTTTATCCGGGGTCAACCATTTTTTAGACCGTTGCAGGTTGCACCTGTCTATTATTACAATGTATTAACACTTACATGACCCGTATGTGAATTATAGTGTCAAACACTCCAACTGTCAGAGAAAGCAATCCGTTGTCACTGAGATCCCTAAAAAAATCAAATAAAAAAAAATCATCACAGTGACAATACACATGAAATGACATTTTTTT
>MJUU01023135.1:0-29119 GCA_002080025.1 Modiolus philippinarum
TACAAATTTATGTGACCAATATAAGAATTGCAACAAATAAAATTTTCTAAATCGTTTTTTAAATAAACAAGGTAACGAGGTCAAAAAGTTTGGTACCATTTGAAAGGTCTTGCCACATGCAAAATATGAAAGCCTTAACGCTCACCAAAAGATATACCAAGTGTTACAGTTTTTGTGGACAAACAAAGAAACAAACAAACAAACAAACAAATAGACCAAAAACTATATGTCTCCCGAATCTTCGATTCACGGGTCATAAAAAGATTCCAAGTACATTTACTATTATCTAAATTTGTGTAAATTCTAAAACCCAAGGATTAACTCCCTCCATCGTAGTTTTGTCCTTAGCTGTATTTGATATTACTGATTATTCGGATTTCCTTTGTTTTTATGCATTTTAATCATATTGGAAATTATGGATTTCCTTTGTTTGGGTTCTAGTGCTGCTGATGAGGAATTAATTTCCGAAATGGCCATACAGCTCATTAAAATTATTGCAGTTGGGGTTAACATATGTGTTATGCTCTCATGTTCATTTACCCCATGTCCTTTCGTAAAATATCATAAGATGTAATATGAGACAGAATTTATCTACATTGCATAACTAAAATTGAAACCTTATTGAAATGAGCCATGGCTACACCAAACCCTGACTAAAGCTAAAGCCTGTCAAAATAAACATTGACTTAACCCTAACCCGTTTAAAAACCAATTCTTGACTAAAGACCTGTTTAAACAAAAACCAGACAAATAAAACAGGACCTCTATTTTACCAAAACGACCTGCTTAAACTCAAAATCTAACAAATTGCAAAACCTCCTGTCCCAACAAAACAGTAATTAAACAATAGCCCAGTCTAAACTAAACATGACTAAACATAAAACCTTCCTAAACCGAACACTCACTAAACAGTAGACCTGCTTAAACTAAAATCTGACTAAACCTATCTGTCTAATCATCGGTAATTTGTATGAATATCCTTTGATCTACAGAGACTGATAATCTCAGTATCACCGAACTGAACATTGGGTCAGCGTGAAGGCGTCACGCGCTGGTTGCTATGCTGACGTCATGTTTTGGCACTAATGTCGTGTCCATACGCGTAATACGTTGAATGAAGAATACTTATAAATTATTGCAACAAACAATAGATTAACTGTGCTAAAATAAAAATTTCAGCTTATTTTAATTTATTGAAAAAATAAAGATTTTAGAAAATCTACTTATTTTGATAAATTGCAATTTTAGCCCTTTTGACTCATTATAACTCGGAAATCATGAGATTAACGAAAAATCTGTTGTTATAACCAATGAAAGCTTATAACAGAAACCCCCCTCAAAATCCAATAAATAATATATAAAAATTCTACCGCCAATTATGCTCAAAAACCCGGTTTTGCCCCTTTGGGCACTTTTTGAAAAACAGGAGGGTCGAAAAGGACCAAAACCAATCCCAGCCTTCCTTTTATACCAAGGAACATTGTATAAAAATTTCACAAGGATTGACTCACTGGAACTTGAGTAATTGGCCAAAAAGGTGTCTACAAACAACGACGACGACAGTGCCAAACCATTATACGACCTCAAATATTTTGTGGTCGTATAAAAATTCGTGATCAGCAAAAGTAAAGTTAGTACCTATGATTTTTGAATATAATAGTTAAATGTTTATTAATGTAAATAGTATAAATTCTTCGCAGCAGAGAAACTTTAACATGAGGACATATCCCGTTTTTTCCCCGTGATCTATGGAGCATAGAGTTTGTAAGTAGTTGGGTGTTTTCAGTTTTACTACCACCCAAAAATCCGTGGCGCTGTTGCGCATCCAAATAAGGTCAACCCCCGCCCGTATGTGACGTCACGGTATCCAATGTTATTGTTGGACAACCATATAAACTTCAATGATCATATTTGGGAATGGATGGGTATCACGTGACCATATATGGACACATGTCCAAATATGGAAAACGCTTTATTTTCGCTCGGGAATCGATTGAGACCAACATGACCATTTTTGTAAATAGGTAGGCATCACGTGACTATATATGAAAAATACGTCCATATATGGTAAATCATATATGGAAGACATGTCCAAATATGAAAAAAAGCTTTATTTTCTTTCGTACATCGATATAAACTTGAATGGCCATATTTGGAAATGGGGGTGGGGCATCCCGTGACCATATATGGAAGACACATCCAAATATGGTAAACGCTTCATTTTCGCGTGGGAATCGATTTAGACCAATAGGAGTTTCCGCGGATCCAATTAGTGACGTCACAAAAAGTAATTTACATATGGAAATTAGGATTTTTGGTTGGCAAAGCCGAAGAATTATCACTATATAGCATTGGGATAAAATTTTCAAACTTTGATAACTTTTTTATTAAATGCACGATTTTTTATCTGTAAAATGCATGTTAAACATTGAGATATTCATATTTTTTCTACCGAGTTACTTTTTAATAAAAATTGATAAATATTTTTCATGTGAATTTCAAAACTGTGAAAGTTTCGAAAGATTATATGGTTAACAAAATACGCTAATTTAATATATATTTTAAATAAAAAGCTGCAAATTTTGACATCCTGTAAAAGTGTAAACATTGAATTATCCATTTATCTTTAATAACAAATTCTCACCAGTTAATTGAATATGACATTTTTATGACCCTAATTAGTGACCACGATTTCTCGCCAACCAAAGGTAATTTTCAAGCTTTTGACGTCACGGCGGAAACTCCTATATGACAACATTTGGAATTGAGGTTGGGCATTACCATATTTGAAAATCGGGAAAGTTTTAATTCGATTAAGTGATAGGAAGAACGGTAAAATAAATGTGGGAATCATTAGCAAAGGAGACAACTCTGTGATGGTATCGATGAGGTCAGCGAAAAACGGGAGATAACTCTAGAGAGTGGCGTCAGATAACAAAAACGTGTTCTAGATGTTCAGACTTTTTATCTTCACAAAAAATAAACACAGATTTATCATTTATCATCACAAGTTCATCATTTATTGTAATTTTTAAACGTCTTTAAGCTCGGCTCTACGGTCTTCGGATCCATGGCGGACAGTTCGTACACTACTTCTTCAATAGTAAAGTTCCAGTACCTGTACTTGACAAAAAGCGCACAGTACAGTCCACAGGAGTCGCCGTCTTCCGGTTGAACTCGCACGCCGGGGTCCGTTGGTGACCAACACGTCTGCAAAGTGTCAGTGGTACGTTTTTCGCTGCTCTGCCGAACGAATAGAAAAATTCGCAGGTCCGTCCTTTTGGAAGTGGAACGCCACCCAGTGCGTGCCTCGGCGGTCTCAGGTGTCGATGTTGACGACGAAACCGCGCGGTCTGTCCGAGACGTGGACCGGAAGTTCGTCCGCGCACGACACCGTCGCCGGCAGTCCTTGGAGAAAACATCCCAGTTTATATCCGTAGGTGGCTTCGGCCTTGTCGTCGCCCCTCCTGCATCGTTTGGCGGGTGGTTCGTCAAAGCAACCCCTCCGTCGATGGTTTTCGAGTCCCAACTCGTGTGCGAATACCAATCCGCATCTGAAACAGGCCATCAGGTCCATTTCACTCCCGTCTTTTACGATGGAAATGTCGTCTTCTTCCATGGCCTCATTTCCAGCGTCCTTGCTTTCGACGTTCTCGCTTCAGGCGTTCTCGCTTCCTGCGTCTTCACCACCGCCCCAGACGTCGCTACGTAATCTCGCATGTTCGGGCTCACCGGGCTTCAGCTCGACCACCGCGTATCCGTGAGGTATCTTCATGGCCTCTTCAAACCTCAGCACCAGCGTGGCGATGGGTTGGCGCTCAACGGGATTGTCAAGGAGAACGAGGTAGTGGTAGTTTCTTCTCTGGGTCGGGTCCTTGCAGAAATACAGATTCTGATTTACGGCGACCACCGACAAGTTTCGATGATGCAAGCCTTCTGTGAAGAGGTCGTTGATGCGGGGATCTCAGACCGAGGTCATCATCAGGTCGTCCAACACGAGCATGTACCTGTTCCCCGCGTCGAAGTAGTGATCCGCGTCCAAATCGGACGGGATGCCACGAACGAGTTTCTGTTTGGGAGCCACAACTCTTTGGATCTCGTCGTAAAGGGGTTGACAACGCTTGTAAGGCAAACGATTCTTTCCGGGACCGGACTACACGTCACCCGGGCTCTCCGTGACATTTCTTTCAAGAAATACGCCTTGCCGCAGGATGCCGGACTGGAGACGATCGTGGTGAATGGTGTCGAAACTGGAAACTGCCTTCAATCTTTTGTGGTGATGGTGGACTTTCTATCTTCTGTGGTGGTGGGTCTTCCACTTCTGTGGTGGTGGTGGTGGACTTTCCAAACTCGTAGATTATCATCTCTCAAGGTGATTTCCAACAAATCCCTCGTCGTGCGGCAGATCAATTTCTCGAAGACCTCTTCCGTAGTCTCTTCGTTTCTTGTGACTACAGATTGAAGCAGCGGAAGGTAGACTTCACTGACATACTATTCGTCTCTCACCACATCGCAACCCAAGTACACCCTCCGCGTCGGACTTTCGAACGCTGGAACAAACGTGATTTCCAAGAGTGCACATTCCCATCTGCCATTCATCGCATGCGATCGAAGTAGACGCATTCTGAACTGCCCTCCCCTGTTCTCGTGAAAAAGATGCAGTGAGTCGGTACTATTGACGAATAAGTAAATCTCGTCCATGGTTCCATCGAGCTTTCGATACGACTACTCTTAAAGAGGAGTCGTATCGAAAGCCCGATGGAAAATATAATCTTTGGTGGTGGTGTTGGTGATGGTGGCTGTGGTTTGGAAGTTGAGATGGTGGCACTAGTAGTGGTGACGATGGCTGTATTGGTGGTGGAGATAGAAGCTGTGATAGTGGTGGCGGTGGTGCCTGTGGTGTCGTTGTTGGTCAGAAGTTACAGTGTCTTGCGCGGACGAGCTTGCGGTCCATGTCTCGGACAGACAGCGCTGTTTCTTCGTCAACATTGACATCTGCGACCGCCGAGGCACACATTGGGGGGGTTGGCGTTCCACTTCCCAAAGGACGGACCCGCGGAATTCTTCGATTCTTTCGGTAGAGTACCGGAAACGTACCACCGTCACTTTGCAGACGTTTTGGTCACCAACGGACCCCGGTACTTGATCAATAACCGGAAGACGGCGACTCCTGTGGACTGTACTGTGTGCACTTTGTCAAATGCAGGTACTGGAACTTTATCATGGAAGACGTAGTGAAAGAACTCTCCACCAGGGATCCAAAGACTGTCGAGGACGAGCTGAAAGACGTTTACATATGACAATAAATGATGAACTTGTGATGATAAAATGATGAATCTGTTTTAAGTTTTTTGTGACAATCAAAAGTATGAAAAACTAGAACACGTCTTTGTTGTCCGACGCCACTATCTAAGAATTATCTCCCGTTTCTACGCTGATCTTCAGCACAGGGTTGACTCTTTCATTACTAGTGTAATCTCCCGTTGTTCGCTGACCTCATCGATACCATTTTAGAGTTGTCTCCCTTGCTAATGATTTCCACATTCATTTTACCGCAATTCCTATCCCTTGGATCGAATCTGAACTTTCCCGATCTCCAAATATGGTCACGTGATGCTCCACCCCCATTTCCAGATATGGTCATCCAAGTTTACATCGATATATGAAAGAAAATAATGCGCTTTCCATATTTGGGCATGTCTTCTATATATGGTCACGTGATGCTCCATCCCATTATTGTTGGTCCGAATAGATTCCCGAGCAAAAACAAAGTATTTTGACGTGTTTTCCATATATAGTCACGTGATGCCCTACCCATTTCAAAATATGGCCATGTTGTTCTCAATCGATTCCCGAGCGAAAATAAAGCGTTTAACATATTTCAGTATGTTTTCCATATATAGTCACGTGATACCCATCCATTTCGAAATATGGTCATTAAAGTTTATATAACAATGCGTGTCATTGGATACCGTGACGTCACATAAGGGCGGGGTTTGACCTTATTTGGGTGCTCCACATCGACACGGGGTTTTCGGTGGTAGTAAAACTGAAAGCACCCTACTACTTCTGTATATTATGATTTTTTCTTTATCATGCCCTAATGTAAATATGGTAATAACAAAATTACCGAAAAAAATAGTCAAGAGCCAAAGTCCATGTGGCAAAAAGACAAAGCAGGTGGAAAACAGCCGGAAAATTCGCCGTTTCAGAAACTGAAGGACTGTGGGTAGAGCGTACACCAAAATATTTTTTATTGGTCAAGAACGTAAATAACATAACGTCATTGGTTGAAAATCGATTGTCCGTACACCAAAACTTCAAAGACAATCTCTGTAACCACAATTCCTCAGATTCTGGAACTGCGAATTGTCGACTGCAATGGTCCTGACTTGCAACAGACATTTCAAAAGAAATGGTTGACGAATCCGGTTTTATGACTCGCAAAACTTCTCCTTCCATTGTGTTAGTGTCTGGTAGAAAGTCAACTGCAATTGCCTTGAGAGTCGTAGACAGCAAAGAGAATTGATCATCCCTGCTGTATTAAGTGAAATAAAAGAAAATGTGTCCATAAGACACAGATGCCATTGCCAGATATATGTCGGCAAACAGCAGGTAGATGAGTCATTGATTTGAAAAAAGGAGACACTGTATAACTCATCAAACCAAAGCTTCAGACCAATCAAATCATTACTACATACACAAGCTGAGAAATCCTTGATGAAAAGTCCCAATATATGGCTATCATAAGAAAAAATCAAATTTCTCGTCAAACAGGAAGTAGAGGAGTCGCGGACTTGAAAAGGGGAGACACGGTACAACTCAACATACCTAAGCTGCACACAAAATATCAAATCCTTACCTCATACACAAGTTGAGAAATCTTTGACAAATAATTTCGGACGTACGTACGGACGGACGGACGGACAAGTGTAAAACTTAATGCCCCCGTCGCCTAACGGCGGAAGCATAAAAAATCTTGAATCAGAGTTCTGACCGAACTTTCGAATTTTTCCACAAGTGATTGATATCTGTTGAAAAACTTTTTCAGATTATCGTTTGAGACGTAATTTTTTGAAGCCTTGATTAATATGGCGGTCGAGGATATAATTACAGTCTAATGATAAAGTCAGCATAAACTGTGCTGGCTCTCGCGTAAAGTATCAACTGTTAGACATACTCCGTCAGTAGGAGAGGCTTGAATATATCATCTATGTTAGGGAAATTTGTAATCGTACTTTTTGTCGTAAATGTTAGTATTGAAATTACCATTTTCGTCCAATTCTAGATTTAAGTCTAAAAAGATGTAGACCTAGTGATTGATTAAGTCTCATGGTCAAAGCATACATGCTTCACAGGTAAGAACTTGAACATGTGGGTAAACCTCATACTTTCAAGCATTTTCATTGAACAGTGAAGCATGAAGTTGGTGGAATGTGCAAATATTTATTATGATTTTTTTTTACCATAATGTATATTTCTATAAATTTTTAATATATCAGCTGACATGAGACTTAAATCTGTGTTGGGACATAAGAAGGGACGAAAGAACCAAACACTATATGCCCCTCTACTTTCAAAGGCGGGGCATAAAGATATTAAGTGTAAAACATATTGAAAGTGATATTATAATAAAAAAAATACCGAAAAAATTCTTATAAATAAATATATATTTGGCCTAGCATGCAACAAAAGCCAATACTAATTATGACGATGAGCCATATGTAAATTTCTACTAACATGTAGGACGATTTGGCAGAAGCATTTACGCTGAAACTGACGACTGTGTTCAAGGGCATCAATAAAACCTATGTTTAGGTGTTTTACATTGTGCACAACAGCTCAACCTTGATAGCTAAATGTCAAAATAGAATCTCACCCAATCCTATGTGGATCAAGGAGCTGTCCCGGTTCAGTTGTCTACGAGCAAGAAAAAAAGAGGGTCAAAGGCACAGAAGCTGAGCGCTGTATGACATTTTCGTGTTCAAGAAGTAAAGGAGGACTTTTTTTTCATAATACATGTATCATATTTCAAAAGAGGTTATATATCAAGATATGGATTATTGCTTGAAAGACCCCTCATATCAGAAACAAGAGACCATTTTCCAAAATGTCTTTAAAAATAGATAATAAAATTCTTGATTTTTATTACTTGGCATTAGCACAGTGTCATGTATGCATGGGATCAACAAATGCGTCGACCCACAAAGTTCCTTTGTATGATTATCAGTCTTATTACACCTTATGTAAGTAAGCTGTATTCTGATTGGTTAATAGCCACTGTATTTTTTGGCAAATACCCCTTCGCCGTGGTATTTGTCCAGGAAACATCTGTGCGCTTTAATGATACAGTCATTCGGTGTAATTAGACAGATATATCATGAACGTCGGGGTATTTGCCAAAAATACAAATCATGGGTCTAATTTTCCGCGCCTTTCAGGCTCGGGAAATTTTACCGCCCCGTGACTTGCATTTTTGGCAAATACCTATCATTATCATGAATTATATATTCAAAATATCTTCCCATACTAGAGGATATTTTATCTTACACACATATGCTTTTTTGCATCAAAGCAATCCCGCGAATGTTGACTTTATTTTTATATCAAATTCTACTTGTAAAAAATAATTGCATTCCAATTTACAAATTACTGTTACCGCGCGCCTCAAATACAAAACAAAAACCAAAAGAGAAAAAAAAAGAAGAAAAAACTGTGATTTTTACTAGATTCAAATATGGAGTAGTCTCTTTTTGATGTTTAAATTGAACATGAGATGTCAGAAGATTCACATAGATTGCCGGATGTATCGAGCGAAGTCAATGAAAAATTAAGGTCAAGGTCAAAACGTATACAAATATGGTACCTCCCGAAAACTGTAACATATAAAATATAAACAACCTTGCAAATTTATGACTTCTTTATAGAGATAATGAGTTTTTTTTTTTAAAAATTGCCCTTAGGGCAAGGTCAAGGTTAAAATGTCAACAAATATGATATTTCCAGAAAGCTTCCATCATTAGAAAGTCATGTTTCAAATATTAAAACCCTAGTTCTTAATGACTATCTTCGAGTTATCTTTCGAGAAGCAAGGTTAAAGTTAAAAAAATGCACTCAGTTCAAGGTCAAGGTCAAAATTTCGTCAGATATGGTACCTCAAAAAGACTTCATCGTAAAGAAATAGGAATATCTTAGGACGCAACGACTACCGGTGAAATATACAGAATCCATAACCGCATCGTGTGAGAAACGACATTTCTACACTAAAGAAAGTTATTTTTTAAATTTTGAAACGCGAGGCTTGCCGAGCGTTTTAAATTTTTGAAAATTTGACTATCGAGAGTGTAGAAATGTCGTTTCTCGCCAGGTACAGTTGTGCATTTTATTTCTCTAATGATTTCAAGGAGGTTTTAGACAAAACTGATGATCAGAAATAGATGTGTTCTTTGAGCGTGACGTCATCAGGCATGGTCGCCTTTTTCCATGACGTCACAATGGTAAAGTCCAAGGACGGCAGACAAATTTGACGTCATTATTGAATTTCAACCAATGAAGTATCGAGAACACTTTATGCACATGTCGGTTAACATTTTGATCTCCTATGACCTAAACTTGCATAAGAATTAGAGAAAGTTTTTTTTTTTAAATATATTTATCATGACAAAGTCAAGGTCAAAATGTCTCTAAATATGCTACTTTAGAAATACATTATCATATGCAAGTCACAAACCAAATATAAACACCCTAGTACTTAATGATCAGTGTCTTGAAGAAAGCGTTAAGTTTTCCTGTCCTTCGGGCAAGGTCAAGGCCAAAATGTCTATAGATACGGTACCCCAAGATGCTGTCATCTTAAAGAAGTTACGTGTGATCTCACTGTATCCTCACATAAGCTTGCCCATCTGTTACATACGTATCAAATATGGACATCCCAGCACTAGAGGTCTATAAGCAGAAGTTAGGTTAAAGTTTTTGATGACGCCGAAACAGATGCAGGGACGGACTGTAAATGTTAAACATAGAAAGCAGGCACAGCCTGCAAAACTCACCTTGTTACACAGCATTGTTACAAATTTAACATGTCAGTTAACAGGAATAGACTAAAATTATTTTGCTAACAGATTTTACATATGTAAAATTAATGTCACGGACTGCATTCAAAGCATTCATTGCAGCTGTCATCCAAAAATGCACCATGCTTACCAAAATGGTTAAATTAGGGCATGTCAGTAAGCGGGGATAGAATTTAACCATTCTACCTAACCAAGTCACTCATGCGTAAAATGTAGGTCAGAGACAGCATCCGAAGCATGCATTTTTGTTGTCATCCCGAAATGCATCATGCATACCAATATGCTTGATGTGGGGCATGTCAGTAAGCGGGAATGGACTTTAACCATTCTACCTAACCAAGTCGCTCATGCGTAAAATGTAGGTCAGAGACAGCATCCGAAGCATGCATTTTTGTTATCACCCTAAAATGCATCATACATTACAGTATGGTTGATGTAGGCCATGTCAGTAAGCAGGAATGGACTTTAACCATTCTACCTAATCAAGTCGCTCATACGCGAAATGTAGGTCAGAGACAGCATCCGAAGCATGCATTGTTGTTGTCTTCCCAAAATGCATCATGCATACCAGTATGGTTGATATGGGCAATGTCAGTAAGCAGGAATGGACTTTAACCATTCTACCTAACCAAATCGCTCATGCGTAAAATGTAGGCCAGGGACAGCATCCGAAGCATGCATTGTTGTTGTCATCCCAAAATGCATTATGCATACTAATATGGCTGATGTGGGCCATGTCAGTAAGCGGGAATGGACCTCAACCATTCTTCCTAACCGGACGCGGACGCGGACGTCGACGCGGACGTCGACGCGGACGCTAGGGGTATCACTTAAGCCCCCCTCACCTCGTGAGGTGAGTTTAAAAAAATGATAACAGGAAACATTACAATGGTTGAAAATTATATTTACATGCCCACAATCTGGTATGGAACTAAACATGAAGAACACGATTAAGACAAAAGACAAACGTAGTCAACGATAGGAACTCGGGGACAGCCGGACTTGGTACCAGCACTAGCAAAACCATCGGTAGGGTTAAACCGGGTTTTTGGGTACCTAAACCTTCCCTTTATCTGTCCCCTTTGTAAGTCATCAGCTCTCAGCACAATCGTCCCGGGTAGCTAGTGAATCATTTTTTAGGCTTACTTTGTTGGAACACATTGCAAGTTACTTTTAGGTTTGTTGACGATCCCCATTCATGAATGTAAAAGAACAAGAATTTAGGGCTTTTCAACATCTAGCAATGAATTCCACTCAAAAGGTGCTAGGGCCCGCCTTGAGTTATTAGAATAGCTTATTGTTGAAGGTTAATTGTGACTTTAAGATGAAGAGCAACGATAAAAGCGTTGTTCCATTGCTTTTTCTTGTCACTGGACAAGAAAAGGCAATGGAACAACGCTTTTATCGTTGTAGAGACTTCGTCTCGAGCGCATTTATTCCATATCCTTTTTTATTCACGGCACTTAATATTAATATGTTCTTGATACCTGCTGAGTCCGGATGTCCCGAGTTCCTATCGTTGTTAACGTTTGTCTTTTGTCTTGTTTGTATTTTTTCCTGTGTAGTTCCATGGTAGATTGTGGCATCTGAGTGCAAATTATCAGTTATTGTAGACATTTCTTTCTCTAATTTCTGTCCCGTTTTCACGTTTCCTGAACAGTTGGAGAAATACGTTTCTCCTCTCTAGAGAGAATGTTGTTCTCGGGAAGTGATTGGATGAAATTCAATTATGACGTCAAATATGTTTGCCGTTTTCCGACTTGACCATTGTGACGTCATGAAAAAAGGCGACCATGCCTGATGACGTCACGCTTAAGGAACACATTTATTTCGGATAATCAGAAAAGGGGTGGGGTCATATTTTTGTCCAAAATCTCCTTGAAATCATTAGAGAAATAAAATCCACAATTGTATCTCGTGAGAAACGACATTTCTACACTAGAGATAGTTAAATTTTCAAATATTTTAAACGCTCGGCAAGCCTCGCGTTTAAAATATTTGAAAATTTAACTATCTCTAGTGTAGAAAAGTCGTTTCTCATTCGATGCAATTGTGGATTCTATATGTTATCCACTGTTTTACATTGATACATACCCTTGTATCATTATGAAATTTGGACCTGCTCTCAAACTCTGCAAAGTCTCTTATCTACAAATCACAATCATATAATAGACAATGACTATAACTTTAAGCATTAGTATCTTTATTATTAAACTCTGTATGACCTACCTGCAGCCCAACTGATAAACTGGAAAGGAGTACCGTCAGACCATCCCCAGCGCCCTTCCCATGTTTTGTCTGTACCCCCTAACCATAACCAGACTGAACTCGATGTAGATATCCTGCCTGTAATGATAATATGTATCAAGTAAAAGATAAAAAACAAGAGGCTCAAAGGACACAGCCTATGTCATCAAAATAAAGATGATACACATAAATATCCTGCCTGTAAAGATATGTATCGTGTAAACAATTAAGAAACAAGAGGCTCAAAGGACACAGCCTATATCATCAAAATAAAGATGATATACAGAGATATCCTGCCTGTAATGATAATATGTATCGAGTAAACAATTAAGAAATAAGAGGCTCAAAGGACACAGCCTATATTATCAAAATAAAGACAGACATGTATCATGGCTGTAATGATAATTTGTATTAAGCAAAAAATAGAAAAAAAGAGGCTCAGAGGGCACAGCCAGCTGTATCACTCACTAGAAACATAGGTAATCAACGATTACAAAGTTCGCCTCGTTATGGCACATGGACACAGAAACCCAATTTGGCGAGGGTGCTCATTTACCATCCCTTATGCATGTATACAAAGGCTAGATGATCTTATATTTACCATGTACAGTAACCAAGACCTGAATTCGGACATGAACGGAAAAGTGACCTAATTTTGGCTGGATGCTGACCTACCACCAAAGATGCATGCACATGCAAAGTTAGATGATTGTACCATGTACAGCTACTTAGATCTGAACTCGGACGTAAACTTGAATGTAAGTCACTCATGCGGAAAATATAGGTCAAAGTGACCTGACTTTGCCTGGATGCTGACATACCGCCAAAGATGCATGCACATGTAAGATTAGAAGATGATACTACCATGTACAGTAACCTAGATCTGAACTTGGACTTAAACTTGAATGTAAGTCAATCATGCTGAAAATATGTGTCAAAATGACCTAATTTTGCCTTCATGCTGACCTACCCCCAAAGATGCATGCACATACAAGGTGACATAATTCTACCATGTACAGTTACTTAGATCTGAACTCGGATGTGAACTTGAATGTAAGTCACTCATGCGAAAAATATAGGTCAAAGTGACCTAATTTTGCCTGGATGCTGACCTAACCCTCAAGATGCATGCACATGCAAGGTTAGATAATCCTACCATGTACAGGTACTTAGATCTGAACTTGGACGTAAACTTAAATGTAAGTCAATCATGCGGAAAATATAGGTCAAAGTGACCTAATATTGCCTTGATGCTGACCTACCCCCAAAGATGCATGCACATACAAGGTTAGATGATCCTACCAAGTACAATTACTAAGATCTGAACTCGGACGTAAACTTGAATGTAAGTTAATCATGCGAAAATATAGGTCAAAGTGACCTAATTTTGCCTGGATGCTGACCTCCACCCCCCAAGATACATGCACATGCAAAGTTAGATGATTGTACCATGTACAGTTACTTAGATCTGAACTCGGACGTAAACTTGAATGTAAGTCACTCATGCGGAAAATATAGGTCAAAGTGACCTGACTTTGCCTGGATGCTGACCTACCGCCAAAGATGCATGCACATGCAAGGTTAGATGATCCTACCATGTACAGTTACTTAGATCTGAACTCGGACGTAAACTTGAATGTAAGTCACTCATGCGGAAAATATAGATCAAAGTGACCTGACTATGCCTGGATGCTCACCTACCGCCAAAGATGCATGCACATGCAAGGTTAGATGATCCTACCATGTACAGTTACTTAGATCTGAACTCGGACGTAAACTTGAATGTAAGTCACTCATGCGGAAAATATAGGTCAAAGTGACCTGACTTTGCCTGGATGCTGACCTACCGCCAAAGATGCATGCACATGCAAGGTTAGATGATCCTACCATGTACAGTTACTTAGATCTGAACTCGGACGTAAACTTGAATGTAAGTCACTCATGCGGAAAATATAGGTCAAAGTGACCTGACTATGCCTGGATGCTCACCTAACGCCAAAGATGCATGCACATGCAAGGTTAGATGATCCTACCATGTACAGTTACTTACATCTGAACTCGGACGTAAACTTGAATGTAAGTCAATTATGCGGAAAATATAGGTCAAAGTGACCTAATATTGCCTGGATGCTGACCTACCCCCAAAGATGCATGCACATGCAGTTAGATGATTGTACCATGTACAGTTACTTAGATCTGAACTTGGACGTAAATTTGAATGTAAGTCACTCATGCGGAAAATATAGGTCAAAGTGACCTAATTTTGCCTGGATGCTGACCTACCCCCAAAGATGCATGCACATCAAGGTTAGATGATTGTACCATGTACAGTTACTTAGATCTGAAATTGGACGTAAACTTGAATGTAAGTCACTCAAGCGGAAAATATAGGTCAAAGATACCTTACTTTCTTGGAGGCTGTAAGATAGCCCGAGATGCATCTGTACACAAAGTTTGATTACCCTACCCTTCATAGTTACCAAGAGATATACCTAAATGCGGACGCGGACGCAGACGCGGACGCCGTGGGTACTCCAATAGTCTTCCTCAACTTCGTTGAGGCGAACTAATAAGGGCAGTGTAAATATCCTATCCGTAATGATAATTTGTATGAAGTCAACAATTATAAACAAAAGGCTCAAAGGGTACAGCCTGTTCACTCACTGGAACATTGTAGATATAATCTGGCTGGAAGGATAATCTGTATCAAATTATCAAAAATAAAACAAGGGGCTCAAAGGGAACATCTGATTCACTTACTAGGAATTACTAGAACATTGTGGAAGTAATATGCTATATAACCCACTCCCCCACCGACTATTTTTTTTCGTTCCTCAAAAAATAGTCGGTAGTGGAGGTGGGTAATATATCATATTACTATTGTGTTTAAAAAAACAGCCGGAGGTGGTAAAAAGCTACACAGGAAAAGTTAAAAAAAAAGTTACCCGGGAGTACATCGAAGATGAAATTCTATTGCGGGTCTAACACAGTAAAAAAAAGTTACCCGGGAGTACACCGAATTGAAAACTCTATTGCGGATTTAACACAATAAAAAAAAACAGCCGGGAGTACAGCGAAGAAAAAAGAGTTTGGTGGGGAAAAGTGAGAAAAAAAAATATATCCGAGAGTTCTGTCAAAGGAACCTAAGCGAGGTGGTAACCCAAATGTAGAGAAGTGTACAAGTTTTCATCTGTTAGTGACAGTCTGAAAAACCAACACGTGTATTTGTTTACATATTTTCCGACGCTGTCAGAAAACTAGTTCCTGTCATGCGCAAATGTGGTTTCTGGTTTTCCGACACTGTCAGAAAACTGGTTCCTGTTATGCGTAGTTGGTATTTGTGTGGGTCATTTTGACACATGCGTAGTAATGATTTGTTTTCCGACACTGTCAGAAAACTAGTTCCTGTCATGTGTAGTACCATTTATTACATCATTGGCAAAATTAATAACTAAATCGATTTTAAATATCATATTAAATAAATAAAAAACCACATACACTCAAACAAAAGAAACAAATTTTCCAATTCAATTTAATACACACTGTTTCAACGAGTTCTAAATTCCTTATAATATCCCTCAGTAAAATAGCACAGTTTGATAGTTTTGGATGTCTTACTGCGATTTTGCTGAATTTCATTAATCCATAAAGGTGGCTTGTTGAATAAATTATTCCTTTTTCTTTTAAGTAATCCTTCACGTATGTTTTTGTTTAAATAAAAATGTTTTTTTATTCGGTTTATTACAATTCCTTGTTGATACAAATACTGCTACTAAGAAAGTCGAATATGAATCTAATGAATTGTTTATTGTAACTATGCAAGTGTTTACTGCTACTATGGAGCGAGCAATTGATTATTGAATTTCAATATTGTTCTGCAGGAAGGTAGAAAAGGTTCGATAATTATATTGATGAAAATAGACGGATGTGCTATTAAATATGAATAGACGATCATTGTAAATAGAGATGATTCACAAGAAAATCATATGTGGTGTTTATTCTAAATAATCTAGGCATGACGTCAGACTCATCACTGATAGATGGAATGTGAAAATATCAACAGTTCTGTTATAAATTTAATCGATGTACATTTGTAATTGGATTGTTGTGTATTATTCTTTTTCTAGTCTTATTTTTATGTAATAAAATGAAAATTATGTACTTGAGCATGTCAAATGAAAATTTTGTTTAACCTGTAATTAACAAAATAATACCCTTAAAAATGAAGCAACCAACAGCCCCAGATTTACCATTATATCCAGAATTACCAAAAGAAGATGGACAGAATTATAGATTACAAAAAATAACAGAAATAGAGAAAACATTGAAAAATGAGAAAGATATTCGTAAATCATTATACAAGAAATATAAACGAGGAGTTAACGTAACGGATGGCGTAGACACGACTTTAATTTCAATATCTGTTATTTTAGCTGGTGTTGGAATAGCTTTTCCTATACTGTTACCAATGCAAATTGCAACTGTCGCGTGTGGAGGTAAAGGTGCTTGTGTTAAACTTATTAGACGTAAACTTACAACAAAATCAAAAAACATTATGAAATTAAAACAATGGCAGAGAGTAAGTTAAACAGTATAAAAGATTTAATATCAAAATCTTTAACTGATGGACAAATAAATGAAAATGAATTTAAATTGATTTTAGATGAATTAGAAAAATATAATGAAATGAAAGAAAATATACGTAAAGAACAAACACAAACAAGAATGAATTACAGTGAAAGAAAGAAATTAATAGAAGATACAGAAGAAAGAGTAAGAAATGAAATTAAAAAAAAAATGGAAAATTTCTAATTTTCTTTAACAAAATTACCATATTAAATGATCTTCCACCAAAATATGAATAAAATTTTATAATTAAAAAATGGCTGAAGGAGGAATTGAAATGTATGATATTTCTAAAGATTATAATCATGATGAGGATAATGAAGTAGAAACTTCTTTTATAAATGATATGGAGTTTCACCAGTATATAAATAAATATTTTGAACAATTAGAAAATTTATCACCAGAAGATCAAATAACTCACAAAAGAAAAATAATCAAAGAAATGGTAAAAAGATTTTACAAAGTAAATGACGAATTAGTTTTAAATAAAAATCGTAGAGATTTCTTTTTAGGTGGAGATGATAAGGGGAGAATTAATTTATATGTAAGAGATGGATATGGTAAGGAAATTAGATTAACATTTTACGAAGGAAAAGTATTAAAATTTTATCAATTTAGTTCTTTAAAAAAATATGGTGTTAATTTCATTAGAAATGTTTTTGGTGTTGACCATTATAATATAACTAATCAACATATTAATGATGTTGAAAATAGATTAGAAAGTCTAAACCAAGAAAGTATTTCTTCAGGGGATATAACTTCCGAACAAGAGGCGGAAGAACTATTAGAAACATCAAGTAATGCGACAACATCTGTAAAAGAAATATTAACATCATTTGATAGAGAAACACAAACAAAAGTAGATATGAGAGAAATGAATGGTTTAATTAAAGCAAATACAACAAATGAAGAAGAGATTGCAAATCAATTACCAAAACTGTATGAAAAAAATAAAAAAATAGAAGAAAAAAAAGACAGAATTAAGATTAGCTATACTAGAAAAAAAAAATGAAGATCAAATAAATATAATAAGAAAAGAATTGATAAATTTAGAAATTGAGAGAAGTGGAATATTAGAGGTAATTAATATAATAGAGATAAACTACGTAAACAGTTAAATAGAATTAAACAGACAATACGTAAAATATTAAAGGAAGACACAACATTAAGGGAAAGATTTAGAACATTATTTAGAGAACAAGGAATAACAATAGCTAGTATTTTAACTGCTTTTGGAATGATTATTGGTGTTATAATAGAAACATTTACTGGTGGAACTACACTTTCTCCTCAACCAACTCCTCCAAAAAGTGGTGGTGTTCAAGATTGGATAAAAAAACAATTATCAAATCTTGGAAAACTATTAGCTAAGCTTGTAGGAAAATTAGCAGCTGCATTACCAGGAATTATCGGTGCTATTGTGTCTTGGTTATTAAATGCAACAAAAGACGTAGTAAATTGGTTTGCAAATAATTTATGGGCTTTGCTTGTTTTGGTTGTAGGTTTATTGTATGCTGCTACCAGGGAATATTAAAAAAAATAAAATTAAATTAATAAATCTTATAAATGATTAGTCCTACAATACCTAATACAACACTTCCAAATATTATTGCTTGTTTATTTTCTTCATGTTCTATATTAGATTTATCTTGAACAAATTTATCATAAGTCTTCGGTATATTATGAACAGGTTCTGGTAGAGATTTTTTTGTTTTTGTTCCTTCTAATTTATCTAAAGAATGAGAAACATGTTTATTATTTATATCATCGTTAAAGCCTAGTTTTTGATCTTTTGTTGCGATTACAATTTTGTTATTATAACCAACAATGGTTCCAATTTGTAATCTCATATCACTTGGAGACATATATAACCCAATACCATAAACATTATCAACCTTGCTTCTTGTGTATTTTAGTACACGTTGATAATGTGAAATCTGAGAGGGTAAATCTATGGGATTATAAATAGCATCTTGAACGTTTGCTAAGAATTGTTTTTGAGCGTCAAATCCTGTACCTATTTTTAGTATATCTACACGTGTTTGAGATTGTGCTCCTAATAAAGCCCATACAAACGTTCTAATACTTTCATTAATACGTTCAATGCCTACTTTTGTAAAACCTTCTGATTTGTCTAGAATAAATGTTGTCCAAGCCATATTTATATCGATTGTATGCTTAACTGAATCGTTTATATTTAATAATGGTCCATTCTGAGAATGATTCATTCTATATTCAGCACTTGGTTCATAGTATTGAGTAAAACTTCCTAAACCATGACAAGCTGTTTCTAATTTTTGTCTCCAATCTGTATTAGGAGAAATTTGAAATTCATTACATATTTTTTGATATGCAGCTTTGTCATAAGGATTTTTGTAATAACAGAAAGAAGAATCAGTTGGTAAAGGTGATTTAAGTTCTTTTAAGATTCTGGCAATACAATAATATAAATGAAACATATACATTGAATTGGTAAGATTTGAAGTGTTTTGTATATGATCATCATAAGAAACACCACATCCTGTACTAGCACACCAAACTGCAAAGTTTAATTGACATTGCCACCAATCAAACGAAGAATGAATCCATGTATTCCATGGTTCGTTAAAGCGTAATGGTGGGTTTTCATAATTTTGAAATAAATGGGGGAAAGTTGTTTTAAAGTTCTCTTTTTGATTTACAAATATTAATTGATTAACAAGATTTTGACCGGAGGGAAAATTTCCCATATCTTTTTCAGAATATTTAGTGTGAGGATTATATGATGCATTAGGATTATATTTAAATTCTTTCTTCATTTTTTTACCCTTAAAAATGTACCATACTATTTCAAATATTGATAAAACAATAAACTTACTTACTTACATTGATAACAGAAACGAAAATAAACGTATAGGTTTAAAATATATAACATATTGTGTAGGTTGGCATAATATTTCATATGTACATATAAAAAAAACTGGAGAGAGACCCATAAAACTTATAGATGGTTATTATAGTTTTAAACAAATAGCGAATGAATTTATAAAAGAAAATACTGAATTATCAGTAAATGAAACAAATGGTATTGCTTTATTAACCACTCCTGTTGAATTAAAGATAAGTAAAAGTTTAAGATATATGTTAGGATTTAATAAAACAAAAATATTCACACCTAATGAAAAAACATTATGGAAACAAACCCATAGATTTTGCTATCTATAAATCATTGTATGTACATTCAGAACAAGTTAGCACTTTTTATAATTATCTTGATGGTGCTCCGAGTACATTATTAGCCGTTATTCCAATTGAGAATAAAGAGTTTGGAGAAGTTTTAACAGCGAGATTTGAGCATCCGGAATATAAGCGTTTGGTGAATGATGTTATAACAGAATTGAAATTAGAAATTAGAGATGAGGATAATAACAAGATAATTAATTATTTACCAATTAATTGTGTTTTAGAAATTATCTAATAATTTACCTATTAAAATGAGTATATTTGGAGTTAAAAAAAACACGTAGATGCATCGGAAATATTAAAAATGAGGAACGAGCTTCAAGTAATGGAAATTAATAATAATTTATTATATAACAAAATTATAAATATACCAGACAGAAACACAATATGTATATTCGCTGGTATTAATAGCCCATTGAAATTTAATCAAATGTTTAATTTTGGTACTGGTGGTAGTGAATATGATATAAATTATCCAGGTCAAATATTAGGTCTTAGTTTAATAAGTCTAAAAACAGGAAAAGATGGTTTAACTGTCATGGTGAGTGTTAATGATAAATTAACTTTTGATGGAATAGAATTAGACGATTCTGTTTATGAATATCATAATTGTAAAAACTTTGATAAACCTTTAAATGTTAAGGCTGGAGATAGAATAAGTTTTATGAGTAAGAGTGATAGTCGTTTATGTATCAATACTCTAGTATCAGCGGTAATTGAATTATTTTTATAAACTCTATTTTTATACCTTAAAAAATGGAGGCTTACGGAGAAAAATTAAATCCTTACAGAAAATTAAGAGAACAATTTGGTGTGAAAGGTATTCGTCAAAGTGTTGTAATAACTAATAATCCTTCAACTATTGATCAAAATCAACAGTTATTAGTGAGATTTCCTAATCTAAGAAGTAATGATGTTATTGTGCCCGGAACAACCAGGTTAGCTTTCGAAATAGAACTCAAATCTACAGACGATAATGCAACTATATATCAAAATATAGGAAGGGCAATAGTTAAAAAAACAACAATTAGAATAAGTGGGAATGAAATTATGTCAATTGATGATAGCGATATATATCATTGTTATGTTGATTTGTGGAAATCTACAACTGAACGTGAAAATATGGCATATCAGGGAATTGGTACAACGAATATGTTAAAACATAGAGTTGGATCAGATGATGCAACAACAAATACAGGAGATCAAGCAATTGCAACAGCCTATGGTTCAAGATTTTGTATTCCACTTGACTTTGAACTATTAGAAACGCACATGCCTTTTTATCAATCAGGTCTTGGTGATAGACTTGAATATGAACTTACATTTAATAATTATAGTAATGTCATCAAATCAACAGATTCATCTTCAAGTTATACAATAAAAAACATTTGTTTAGAATTTGATATGGTTTCTGACACTAAATTAGCAAGACAGATAAGACAGGAAGTTGATGGTAAAATGGTTATCTTATATGACAGGATATTAAGACATAGAAAAATAACCAAAAACAAAAAAGATACATTGTGGAATATTAATCTAAATGTTCCAGCTAAAAGTATGAAAGGTATTTTAATGTTGTTTGAAGACCCCGAAAGAACAAGCACCGAAACTTATTATAACCCTAAAATAACAAACGTAGAAATGACAATATAAGGTGTTCCAAATCAATTATACAGTCAAGGAATGAAAGCATATCAACAATGGGATGAAATAAATAGATTCTTTGCTTTAAATTCAAAACGAGATAAAGAAACAAATATACCCGCAAAAAATTTAAATTTATCCGATACTACATTAGAAAAATACTTAACAAATAATTATGCATTATGGTTAGATTTACGTTCAACAGATGATAACTCACTATACGGTTCAGGTAAAAGAATTGAAAATGCCTCTGAAGGTATTACAATTCAAATAACGAAAAAAGAAGGAGCAGCTGATAAACCAATAAATGTTTATATTTTTGTTATACAAGATGCACAAATTAATTTTGAAGATGGAAGATTTAGGGAAGTTAATTGATAAGCGAACAGTTTATTTTATTTATTAAAAAATGGAGTTACCAAAATATCCTCATTGTGCCATTATTTGTGGTCAGACAGGTTGTGGAAAAACAGAGTTTGTTCTTGATTTATTAGAAAATGAATATTGTTAAGTGTTTACATATATTGTTATACTTTGTCCAACTATTCAATGGAACAAGGCATACAAAAATCGTGAGTGGATTGGTGATGTTAAAAAACCAAAAACAAAAAGTCTAATAATTGTTAATCCTATTGTAAATGAAGAAGAAAAGCTACAAGAACTACTAAGAATATTTTTTAAGAAATATGCTGGTCATCCAACATTATATATTATAGATGATTGTAGTGCAACAAAAAAATTAACAAAAAAAGGGATATGCTGTCTGAACTTGCATTTTCAGGAAGACACGCTGAGCAATCGGTCTGGGTAATTTCACAGAGATATAATTCTGTGTTAAAAGATTTAAGAGAACAAACAAAATGGTTATGTATGTTCTACACAAAAGATAGAGATAGTTTTGATAATTGCCTAAGAGAAATTGATGTTATTCCTACTTTGGAAGAAAGACAAAGAATAAAAGAAGAACTTTAAAAAAAGAAACATAGTAAATTAATATTAAAGACAGACCAACCTACTGATTATTGGGTAATTGATTAAGCGAGCAAAGAGTTTATTAAATTTTATTTCTTTAAAAATGAAGAGAGAAGAATTTGATAGATTGTTAAAAAAACAAAAAGATCACAATACACAAAAATGGACCGACTTAGAAATTGATAAAATTTACAAAATCACTGATTATAAATATGTTAATACAAGTTTTGGTAAGAGTGTAATTTTATCTGTCGAAAATAATGGTGAAGTTTGGTGTCCTTCTTATCTTGCTGAAAAGATAGAAAACAAAGATACTCCTTTTTATGTGAGACCACTCGGGTTGAAAACATGTAGAAATAATAAAAAAAATAAATATCATGCTTATGATTTAGTATTTCCAAATAAGAAAAAAACTAATGCTTAAGTAATGCTTAAGAAATTCTCAAGTAATGCTTAAGAAATGCTTAAGAAATGCTTAAGTTATAAAGCAAAAAAATAGCAATAAAAAGCAATGCTATTGGAAATACTAACAATTATAACAAACACTTCAGTATTATCATTAGTTTAAATTTTTTAAATTCAAAAATGAATTATATAAAATGAACGCCGAAGAATTATTAAAAGATAATATTATTGAAAACATAGATTTTGATTCTAAACGGATGTGATAATGACAAACAAGAAAAAAAAAACGTGAAAGATTATCAGCCATTGTTGCTGGTGGGGATAGTAAGCAATATCTGGGTAAAAAATTACAATTGTCAGAAATTGATACAATGACACCAGAACAAATACATAAATTATATTGTAAATATGAAGCAAGATTAGGGGCTAGTATGACCAAAACATTAGGAAACTCTTTTATTAACTTATATGTTATGGGTGTATCAAAGTATTTTAACGTTGTTAATCCACCAAATTTAATGCAAGACTTAGGGGAAGATCCTTTTATCAATCACGCTTTAACTAATGTATGTTGTGAACTGTATTATAGATATGGAATGTATCTTGCTCCTTTTACTGCAATGTTAACAACAGCAAGACATATTGATTTCCAAAAAAAGACGAAAATAATGATATAAAAAATGACGAGTGAAAATTCTGAACAAGAAGAAAACAAAAAGGAAAACAAAGAAGAAATAAAAGAATCTAAAAAACCTCAACAAAAAAATCCAAAACGAGTAGCCGCTGGTAAGAAAGGTGTAGAAGCAAGAAAGCTAAAAGCTGAATTAAAAAGAAAAGAATCAGAAAAATTAAAAAAAGAAAACATTGAATTAAAACAAGCTGGTGAGCTTCAAATAACAAAAGATGATAAAACTACAGATTCGTTTCATCATCTATGTCCAACAAACAAACAAAATTCGAGCGGAGCGAAATACACTCCGAACAAAAATTACATATTACCACTATGTTTATCAATTGGGGTAGTAGGTGGATTGGGGTTGTTTTTTTATAAACAAAGAGAAAAAATGATTAGAGAAATCATGTTTGGTAAAGAAAATCAAGAGAGCAAATCCCTTTAAAAAAAAAAAAAAAAAAAAAAGAAATTGACCCGTTTGAAATTAATTAATTATATTTTTTTAAAAATGGAAGAAATAGAAAAAATAGATACAATTATAGACGTGTTAATTTTTTCAGCGTTATCTTTAGGAACTATAAATAGTTTTTTATGTTATGTGAATTATATAAAAAACAAATAAAAAAAGAATTAAAAAAAGAAGTAGAAGAAGAAATGGAAGAAAAAATAAAACATGATAAATTTGAAAAGAAACGGAAGAATTAAAAAAATAAGAATTCAAAAATAAGAACAGAAATAAAAAAAATTAAAAATTTAATATATAAAAATGGCAACACTAAAAGACGGAAAACAAATAGAAAATATGCTATATCATGCTGGAGTGGAAACATTGTTAACAGTTGGATATGCAGAAATAGGTAAAAAAAAGTATTTAGAAGGTCAGCACCAAAAGTAGATTTTAACATGAATGATATTTTTATGTTATCCATTGATATACTGCTTGCAATGGCAACAAAAGACATGTTGATTAAGCAAGGCATCATACAAATGTACCTGCTGATATTATGAAGTAAATTTTATTTTCTTAAAAATGGCAAGTGCTTTAGCAATTAGGAGGTGCAATAACAAACGCTTTTGCATTTTCTGGTAGTAATTATTTATTTTCACACATGGGTAGTAATGCAAATGAAGAAAAAATAAGACATGATAAAGCTATAGAAAGATTAGAAAAAGCATCAGAAGAATGGAATAAAATAAGAATTCAAAGATTAGATTTTATTAATGAACAATTAAAAAAAGAAAATCATGCTGTTCAAACTTTTGATGATGTTGATCAAGCTATGAGAGAATATTATAATGTTACTGGTAAACAATTAAATTTACTTCAAATTCAGTTTTAGATCTTAAACCAGAAATAAGTGATTTTTATACTCCATCAGAAGATCAGAAAAATAGAGAGATTGCATTTGTTATAGGAGGTATGGCATTGACTGGTTTTGTTGCTTGGAAATTAAATAAAATATAAAGATTCAATACCATAAGGCTGTGTATCTATTCCATTATCTAAGATATATCTCTTATCATCAAAGGGTGATAACCCAATTTTAATCATCTCATTTAGATATATTTTATGTTTCTTATGTACTATATTAAACATTGTTTTATGAATCACTTTTTTTCAAATAAACAACTTTTATATGATTCAGAATTTAATTCTTTTTTAGTTGTTTTTTTTTAACTCCCTTTGCTGTACATTAAAATTCAACTTTACTTAAATGTATATATTCATATCCATACATTTTACTTCTTATTCCAATAAATTTTGTCATTATTTTACCTCCTAATTCATCTTTAAATTTACATATTACCTTTTTATTTACAGTTGAATACAAAGGATGATCTTTTGGATAATTAGATGTATCTAAATTTTCTTTTATTTTTTTTAAATCAGAGTATAGATCTTCTGTGAATATATTTAATACAAATGCATCGGTATCGGTATATAAAATTTCATTATTTGGAAAATATTTTTCAATAATATCATAATAAAATTTATACATTACTAATTTTGAATATTCTAAAATACACATTCCTAAATAAATAGGTTTATTAAAATACATTGATTTATAATTTAATAATACTGCTTTAAAATTATCATTGAAATATATAATATCTTTTAGATTATCTCTCGATGCTAATCTTTTAAGATCTTCAGGAGTATATGCTAATTCTACTAAACATCTATTAGAAATATCCTCCATTGTTTTTCCGTAAAAAGAATTATTCATTAATTTCCAGAAATCTTTTTCAAAATCATTTTCTGCTTTTGCTTTCATGCTTGTATTGAAATCAATATAATTTTTTAACCACGTTTTATGATTAAAGGATATTATACTATGAATTTTTGTTACTTTTATTCCAAGGGAAATGTAATATTTGAGAATATCATAATGTACAATGTACTCTTTCTTATCATGAAGATCTAAGATTAATTTTTCAACGTTTCCTAATTTATTATTATGTTGTTTTAAAAAATCTCTTGAATAATCTGATATTTCTTTTTCATTTATATTTCTTAAAACTAGCATAGGTGGATATTTTCTTAATTTGAATTTTGTTTGTGGATCATATCCTAAATCCACTTTAAAAATCATTCCCTTTTCTTCATAACATTTATCTAAATAATAGTTTATATCTTGATTTTCCTTATCTTCATCTTCCCATTTAAAATTCCCAGTCGGAAGTTTTTCTGACATCCCACCACCATATAAATTATTAGCATCTATATAAAAAAGATAATTTGGATTATCTAATTTTTCTTTATTAGTAAATTTATTATTTGCTTCAACATAACGTTTTCCTAATACCCCGAAAAATCCGCCTCTAATCGCTTTTTTAATCATATTTAACATATCTATATCATTTATCAAATCTAATTTTATTCCTGTATATCTTAATCCTGCATTCCATGATAAACCAGGTGCTGAATAACAAAAGGCTGGATCTATTTCATAATATTCTAAACATAGTTCTCTAAAATTCTCAAATACATCGGTTAATATTAACACATCTAGTTTTTGATAAAGCATTAAGTAATCTTTAAATGTTTCACAATATCTATCAAATATCTTTTTTCCATGATTATATTCGTTATCTGATATATCTTTTTGATTCAATATAGAATAAAATTCTTTTTTATCTGGAAAAAATTTATTTTCTGATTTCTTTAAAGAATCAAAATAATCATATGGAAATACACTTCTTTCCCATTTCTTTTCACTTTCGTTATACTCATGATATTTTAAATCTTCAAATAAAAGATTTGTATAATGCTCAAATAATTTTTCGTCTCTTTCTTCATGCCTTTTCATTTCTTTACTAAATTCATTATTATAAAATCCAAATAATTGATGTTTAACATGAATAAATAATTCTTTTCTAAGTATTTTATATTGATCATCTTTTAATGTTTTTGATAAGTCATCTATACTACTCAGTAAAAATCTCATACTATCTTTAAAAACTAACTTAAAATATTTATCTACAAATGTTATTGATATGTAATTTTCACTGTCCTTTGGTAATACCTTTGCTTTGTTGTATCTTTTTTATGTTTTAGTAGTTCTTCTGTTAAAAAATGGAAGTCATACCCGCTCCCGTTATGGAAAAAGATCGGGAATTTTTTTCCATCTCTAGATTCTAATCTATTACAACTAGAGCAGGAAATTCCTCTAAATTTTCCTGATAAATGGTTATGTTCAATTATTTTTTCTTTTCTTTCTAATTCCTTTTTACACATATAACAACAATCAGAAGTATTATATAGTTCTTCTTCTTTCTCTTTTGATATTTTAAATTCCTTTTCTGCATGATAATAAACCCATTTAATTTTATCTTTATAATGTAAACATGTTTTAACAAAATCTTCTTCAGCATTTTCACTAGGTTCATGGTTAATATTTTTATTTGGTATAACATTAAGATATTGAGAAACTAATTTTAAATTATAAGAAACTACTTTTTGTTGTTGTAAATTTATTGTATTATCTTTAAAAGATAATTTAATGTTTTCTCTTTTTATTTTATTTCGTAGATTATTAATATCAATCTTTCTCCTTTTAAGTTTATTAATTTCACAATATTTATTTATTTCATAATCACTTATTTCTATGGGTCTTTCATCTTTAATCCATTTATCGAAAATTTTATCTATCAACTTATTAAAATGTTTATCAATATATTTTTCTTTAATTTTATCTATATATTTTTTTGTTTCTCCATTATTTATTTTATTATTAATGTATTTATGATAAATTAATTTTGCTCTTTTTTAGTTAACTCTCCTTCTTTTATTAATTTATTAATAATCACATTTTTTATTTCTGAATTAACATTATGTGATTTACTTTTATTCTTAATTTATTAATTTGTTTTCGAAGATCAACATCCATATAATTTAACTTTATATTAATTGCTTCAAAGTCCGCATATCCAACAAATGGTAGTTTTAATTTAAAATGATGATTTTTAAATTCACACTTACTTCCTTCTTTTGGCATTTTATATTTAAATGGTTCATTTTTGAGGCAATCCTTTTTATGTTTTTCTAAAGCCTTTTCAGTAGTATATGAAGCAGTAATACAATTTCTACAATGATATCTTTGATTATGATTAAGATAAGCATTAAAATTTTTAATTAAACAATAATGTTTTTATCATCTATACTAACATATAAAAGATCTATAACATAATCTCTATCTGTAAATTTACTTCTATACAGGCGATATATATTTCGTAAATTCTTTTCTTGATTTAATTTATTAAATTTTTTATCATCAGGATCAAAAATTTGTTTTCAATTCCAAATACATTTATAGCTATATTTGTATTTTGTTTTTCAAATGTTTTAATTGAATTTATACTTATTGGAAATTTAATATTTTTTGTATTAATATGATCTAAAAAAGGTTTGTAAATTGATGCTCTTGTGGGATTTTTATTCATTTTTTTTAAATGTATCGGAATATTCTTTATGTTCATCAGGTTTTTCTTTTAATTTATATAGTATTCCTGCAATTACACTATAAGCAAAACAGTAATTATCATTGTTTTGTATATTTAATAAACTATTTAATTTTATCCCTAAATCAAAATAAGATGAACCGTTTATACTTCTTACTCTAACAACTTTAACTTCTGTGTTTTCTATTTCATGAAATAGTAAACCAGATTCTTTTCCCTGATGTTCTTCTTCCCATTCTTTATACTTGTTTATAATAGAATTATATATTTTATTAAATTCATTTTGTGCATGAAG
>MJUU01023136.1:5119-30260 GCA_002080025.1 Modiolus philippinarum
CCCCCGAGAAATCAAATGGTCGTCCCCTCATCTTTACATAATTAGTACTTAGTTTCTGCATTCTAATGAACAGTTACATCAGTCAATAAAGTCCGATACCTCTGTCATGCTGGCGGTCTTTTTTCTATTTGCTAGGACCGTGGGCAGAAGAACCTGGGACTTCTGTCCATACTGAGTTATAAGGTTCCTTTATAGAAAAGACATTCGCATTGTGTGTTGTATCTTTAGACCATATCCGTTCCTCGAAAATAAAATACTAGTAACAGGAATTGTTCCTGTAAATAACTAAATTTGAATGGCAATTCGCTGTTTGGGAGGGGGCACAGGTTTGAACAGAAAAAGAATAAACGTTCAAAATTTGACAAAATTTAGAATAAAAGACTCGATAAAAAGGAACATATAACAATCATCTTTCTGACAAGAAAGGCCCGAGTAAAATTCGCATGCCATTGGCACTACAATAATATTTCTATTTTTTCTGAGGGAGGAGTCAAGCAATGCATTATCATCTAATTTGCATGAATTTAATGCACTGAATCAAGCCCCTACTATCCCATTGTATTTGTATTGTGTACAGGAACTGAACTTTTCTACAGTGCAATAACTTCCAAATAATTGAAATTAATGCATTCTACACGGAATATCGGTCTTCAGAGCATTGAAAGATCAAAGGAAATTTTAAAAATCATATTGCAAGCTGCCGATGTCTTAAAGCCATTGACACTAGTGCTTTTGTCGGGCAACAGTCGATGGTGACTTTTAAGAGCACTTTGCGAGTTTATGTTTGTTGACGATCCTGCATCCATAAGTACAAAAAGAATAATGTACCATTGTTCGATATCTTGCAATGAATTCCGTCCAAATCCGCACAAGGAGCAATCTTGAACTTACAAGTACGAGTTATGAGCAAAGGTCATTGTTGAAGGCCTCATAGTGACTTCACGATAAAGAACGACAATAAATGCGTTGTTCCATTGCTTGTTTCTACCCTGTATTTGTAGAGACTTTGTCTCATGTGAATTTACTCCATATCCCTTAGTTCTTATTCTTTCAGCTGAATCTAATTATTTTTCATTTCTAATTGAAAATTAAGCTCTTTTTTCTTTTTTATGCTTATCAAATTGTGTTCATGTTTCTTTTCCATTCTCTCTACTTCTATTTTTCTCCCTTTTCTCTTTTGAATTCTATTTTTCAGATTTTTAATCTTTTTTTCTTCCATTTTGTTTCTAATTTCTAATTGAGGTGTTGGAAATTAAAACGTTTTCAAAACTGATTTGTCAGAAATAACACTTTGCAATTCGACTTTAAATTGCAAATTGTCCCATTCTCGATTTCACCTTTAATTTTGATTATTATCCTAAAATAATCAGTTCATTCCTTTTCAACTTCTCAAAATTAAAAACCTGACATCTAGACCTTAATTGTTAAAATGACATTTTTTAAATTTAAAAAGATTTCTACAAAAAAAAATTAACAATTTTCCAGGCAATCTCCAAAATTTCTTTTGTGAGGTAGAAATAACCGACAAATTTGGCTCAAAATATTTTTAATAAACAAAAAATATATTTACAAGTTAAATGTACAATATATAATAAAGAACTTACCTGACAAGAATAAGGCCCACATGTGTATATCCAGATAATTAATCCTAATAGTCTTCACTGAATACAGGAGAATATTTTCACAAAATAGCGGATGCGGTTTTCCAATACAAAATATGTGCATAATAATCATGTAAAAACATTTAAACTACCTTATATTTATAGATACAATCTTTCTATTTCCATGGAGACAAATTAAAGATCTTTCACTTTTCAGCTAAAGCTTTTTCCTGTACTGGATTTGACTTAAGGTAGTAGACCTAGGTTAAGGGAGATAACTCTTTAAATCAGTAAGACGTTTGAAGCAGTCAGTTTCATCAATGCTTTGTAAGCACTGATGTGAAAAAGGCTTAAAAACATCTGTGTTAAAAAGAAGCTTAGAACCTTTTTATGAAAATGATTTAAACAAACATACAAATGATTTTTAGGAGTTATGTCCCTTAACCTAGGTCTACTACCTTAACTACCGGAATTGATATGTTCAACACGGCGGGTGTCCTATAAGAAGCAGAAGATGCTTTCTCTACCTTGCATCCATAGTTTTCATTGGTTCCGTGTTATTGTGTATGCATGTCTTCATTTTTCATTTCTATGCCTTACTCATGTTGTGTTTTTGTTTCTTGGAGTTTCCAATCTTTCATAGTCCTTTCATTAAACGTTTTTAGACTGACGTTTCGGTTCCAAATTTTTTAGCTACAAGTGTATCTTACAAAAAAAGTAGAAACTATAAAAAACTTGCAAACAACTCAAAATGCTTACTAATTCAAACTTCTAGAATTGTGTAATGTGTAAAAAATCAACAAAATTAATTATTGCCTTCTTTAAAGATATTACATTTCTAGGTCAAACAAATTACACAATATGAATGCTTTACAAAATAAAAGCAATGTATATAATGTATTTAACAATAGTGTATAGTTTTTAATAAAGTTTTTACAAAGGCTTATTTAAAGAAAACAAAAACATTTAGCACAGTCCTTTAATTTTAGCTTCCACTACATAGACGATGTACTTTCTCTTAATAATCCTAAATTTAAGGAGTATTTACATCAGATCTATCCAAATGAGCTTGAAATTAAAGAAACAACTGAAACACCTACTTCAGCTTCGTACCTAGATCTTTTATTGTATATTTACGAAGATGGACGTTTGAAATCTAAGCTATATGACAAGCGTGATGATTTTAATTTCCCCAATGTGAACTTTCCCTTTCTTAGCAGCAATATACCTACCTCTCTAGCCTATGGAGTGTACATTTCACAGTTGATTCATTACTGTCGAGCATGTAGTTTGTACAGTGATTTTTTTTAACAGAGCAAAAACACTGTCCCAAAAGCTGCTTAGTCAGGGATTTGTTCAACCTTTATTAATTTCACCCCTCAAGAAATTCCATGGCCGTCACCATAGCATCATTGAAAGATATGACGTGTCAGTATCCCAAATAAAAGTGGACATTTTCAGCTAGATTCACGTCTTCCCGGATTTGACTGCCGACTTTGACATTTTCCCGGATTGAATCACTCACAGTGTGACAGGTGCTGTTAACAGAGCAGGATATGCTTACCCTTCCGGAGCACCTGATGTCACTCTCAGTTTCACTAGAGTTCACACTGTGAGTGCCTTTGTTCTGAATGTTGTAATTCCTGTTTCTGTGCTTTGTATCTGTCTAACGTTACTGTTTTTGCGTGTAACGTCATTGTTTTCTGTCTTCTCATTTTTGCACTGTCTTTGCACTTCAATTTTTGTGAATTTCTCCCCTTTGTTCATTCGGTATTCTACTGCCGTTGTTTAATAACCTATAACATTTGCCAGTATTCATATAATTAAAGACATGGATACTCAATATCATAAAGGTAAGCATATTTTCCCCTCTTACATATACTGTCAGTAGCTACTAATAGTTTACTATTTTGTCTATCTATACTTATTCCTCCTATATCAAATTTGTAACCTGCATCTTCTAGATTAATATTTTGATAGAATTTACTTTCAAAATTTAACACAAGAACTGCGTTTAAACCACGTGACACAAACACGTATCCGTTCGTATCTGTCGTAATTGACGTACTCCATGGTTTACTATTTGGCTCATCAAATTTTGTCTTTTCTAAACGTTTCCGATCCGTTTTTGTTTTGTGAATAGTGTTCATGTTCTTATCGATGAAATAAAAGCTGTTTTTATAAGAAGTTAGGTGGGCAAAAAGCGTCTCGCTTTCGCTTGACACAGATGTGATAAGGGCTCCAGATTGCTGATAAATGTCTATATATTCACCATCAATTGAACTGAACACTAGATTATTTCCGAAACAAGCCCTTTGAACAATCCTTGATTTAACTGTACTGTTTTTTGTAATATCCAGAATCTCAAACCAGTTTACAAATACAAAACTAACGACAACTCTGTTTAATCCATAAGGAGTTACGTCCCATGGTTCTTCATGTAATGGAACAACGTGACTAAACAGTCCATCTTTATCATGAATCCGTAACTGTTTGTTGCTAATATCAACAAAAACTATCTCCTTCGTTGGCATGAAGAAACAGGTACCTATAGTGTACACGCGTTCATTCTGTGTCAGTTTAGGAATTAAAATTTTCTTGAAAAGTTTAAGTTTTACTTGAGAGGAAGGTTCGAACCATGTAATCGGTATGCGATTTCCTACACCAAATCCGTTAATGCCAATGTCACCAATTAACGAGGTAACATGCATTATGTCCTGTTCCATAGAAATTTGTGTTCCTCCTTCAGAGGGTGATTGAAAATGAGGTAACATGTGTTCTAAAACACAGAGTAGCCTGTGAAATACTTCCGTTAAAACAAGTCTGACCATTGTTGACCGTCTTTGTCGAATTTCAGCAAATTTATTTTCGATAGATTTTGCTAAAACTTTAATAGGGCGTGATCTATTATCAATGTTTTCGCTTTTCAAATCTAATGCCTTTGAAGAAAGTTTGCAACATTCCTCAAATTTATTTTTCAAAAGAGATATTATTTTGTCAATAGCATCGTCTTTTTGATTAATAACAATACTGTAAAATTGATGATCCAAGTTGTCATCTAAAAAAGTCAAATGACATCTGTTATGTCTATTCTTTCCCGTACAGAGAGCACACAGAATTGATGTATGTTTTGGACAATAATATGTTAATCTACGGCCGTGCTGACAGCAGGTAAAACTTTGACTTGAACACTCCGACATGGTTGCTTTCATTACGTATGTTTTAATGACATATTTCGTCACATATAGTTGCTTAAATGACGTAACTAGTCACATGATGTACCCATTCTTGATTCTCACTGTATCTGAAACAAAATGCATACTGTTACAAAATTATTTCTTATTGTTTCTATCGACAATGAATTAACATTTTATCTGTAAAATTTAAATGACAATATTTGACACCATCGGAAATAAAATCAAATATAGAAAACTGAAACGTGTGCTTAGTATCAAATTGTATTCAATATACATGCTCATAAACATAACATAAAAATAAATGTTAACAAATATATATAGTCGAGAATACATCTCATAAGTGTACTGATTAGTATTAGACATTTTCGAAAACTCAATTTACATTGACTTTTTAGTTGACGGTGACAATTACAGGTATTTCTCTATTTAATTGACCTGACACCTGACGGGTCAATTGTATCGGGAATATTCGTGTTAAAATTCTGCAAGACAGAAAAAAAATGAGTAATAAATCAACCTAAGGGTCATCCAAATATACAATTTTACTAAATACAACGTGTCTGTATATTCTACATATGAGTTGCTAAGGGGTGAAAGCGGAATAGTTTGACTAGCCTGAAATTTTCGCTTAAAATGATAAAGAATCTCTAATTTATCAACGTGTTAATATTTCCTCCGAAATAATTGTTGTCAAAATCCAGACAGAAAATATGATTTAAATTATTGAGTTCTTTTTAACCCCCTTTCAGTATTTCTACCTTTATTTCATCACATTCAGGTGTGTATATGATTTTTTTTCCCAAGTACTAAACGTTGATATCAGTATTTAATACACCGGTAATTTTTCCACTTGTTATACTTTCTTCCGTTTAATATTTTCAATCATCTTCTTTTTTCGGAATTTAAAATCAAGAAAAAAGAAATTAATATGTAGTTATGTGAAAGACACCCCATCAAATCTCCAACTAGTTAATTTTGTCAAGAAGTTTAAAACTAGAAAAAAGAAGGGAAACGGGGAATGTGTCAAAGAGACAACGACCCAAAGGGGATTAATAACAACTCAAAGCCACCATAAGATCTTCAATGAACGGTGAGAAAATTAGTTTATTTTATTTTCTGCATTTACAACTGTTTTTATGAAAGTTACAACAAAGGTCACTTCTTTAAATAGACGAATTTCCAATTTCGTTTTATGAATGAATTGCCCCAATTGACCTGGGGTAAATCGGAGTAAATTGCGTCACGTTAAATTGTGACGTCCAAAAATCTATATTGTGATGCCAAAATTTTCCGGGAAGAGTCACCAATTGGAAACGCATCTATTTTCCGCTGGAATAACAAAAATCAGAGTCCAAAGACAAGGCCAAAACGAGTACGCAGAAAAACAATGGCCTTACACAGCTACAAAACACAGAAATAAAAAAACACAACATTAAGAACAAAGGCACTCACAGTGTGAACTCCAATGAAACTTAGAGTGCCATCCGGGTACTCCTGAAGTGTATGTTTGGAAATCAATGAAAATCAACTAGTACAGAAAACACTTATACACATTCCAAATCCAAATTTTATTGTTTATGTGTTTTATACTTGATTTTAATCGTTTATTTCAGTATTTTGTAAACTTTGGCCCGAATAACAATCCAGTTATTGACAGTAGCCTTTCCCTTGTTAGCATGGAAACTACCGGATGTTACTGATTTTCTAAAAAGAAGTTAGTTTTTGCCATTATTGCCATTGTAAGGCCCCACCTGAAAAAAAAATTGAACTCAGATGTACAAGTAGGATTAAGGACAAAAATGTAAACACTTGCAATTGATGTGATGTTTTTCGCATGTATTCTAACCAAAAGATGTTCATTTTATCAAACAAACAGGGAAACTTCAGAAACCCTTTAAGACAAAGTATTACTTAAGGAGGTTCACTCCTCATGTTTTTGGATTTCTGTCAGATTTTCGAAATTCTCTGGTTTTATCCATTCAAAAGCATTATAATTTTTTGCCCATGGACCACCTAATTTTTTCCCATAATTTCATTTTGTTTATCTTTATAAGCATTCTGTGAAAATTTCATTAAATTTATTCTGTCACATTCATTCACGGTCAAACTTTGCTAAATTATATGTTAATCCTATGAAAAAATCCGAGATGTTCTGTTACCTTCCAAATTTTCAATCACTTAAATCTCAAAAACGAGATCATCAACCTATCAGTTTTTTCACTTAAATTACTTCTTTTTTAATTTTCTAACAAAAAATCACATTTATTTAATTTGAAATCCTATTCATTTTCAAAAAGAGTAGCGTTTCCCCTTAATTGAAATTGATATTTTTCAGAGTAACACTGGCAGGCCACACACACTTTTCATCGAGATACAGAGTTATATTGTTCATACTCTGGTTAAGATAATACCCATGCTATTATATGCTATCCTTAATTTTGATGTAGGCGTTAATACAATACATTATGAAATATATAGGTACATTCATTCTTTTACCAACATTTTCACAATCTTGTACAATAGCCATCTTTACAAAAATGGTGAGCAAAAATTGGAAATTGGGAAAAACTTCCAATGGCAGTGTTGCTTGATGACACTTACACCTAAATTTGCCTGCCGCTAATCGTCCCAGGAACTGTTTTTTTATCTTATTTTCTTGACATCGCCATTTTAATGCTATTCATTCACACGTCGTTATTGATAATTCGTGAAAATTTGCTACATCGAATACGTTTTTTGGTGCATCAAAATCAAAACAATTTATGATGATGAAAACTATTGGTTTGAATGCTGCACTTAACCTTTCGGAGGGAAGAGATCTACTGGCGCATAAAATATATCCTAACAGATATTATTTTATGACACCCTATACACACCAACAGATACAGTGAAACCCCGACAGTCTTAAAGAAAAATTAACAACTTGATCAAACAATACAGAGTTACTGTTACTGTATACATATTTTATTAAATAATTCATTATATACATATACAAGCACAATAATGAAGAACAATATAACAATTCAATTAGAATTATTAAATAGGATTCGGAAACAAATTGAAAAACTAATATTAATCCGTTTCCTGATGAAATAAAATTTACAAATATTAAAGTATGCTCTAACCGCAGAAAAAGGATTCTTTAAATTTTGACAAATAAAAGTAAAAAGGAATAGAAAAAAAATTACACAAAATGTAAGACAATGCAAATAAGCACAAACACTAACATTGAAATACATTACATTAGTAGACGAAATAAGATTAATCAAATTTACATATAAATTGAAGAAAAAAATAAGGGTTTATGAGCACATGCAATTCCGGTGAAGAGTTGAAAAAAAAAAGAAAAACAGTGGCGAGTTCAAATAACTGTGTACGCAATACTAAAACCGTTCAAAACGTTTGGAGTGTAAGATGAAGGATTGCACTGCCAAGAAAATTTCTGAGTTTCGTTCACAACTAATATCGGGAGACCTAAACAGTAAGTGGTCACATGAAATTAAGGGATCTAAAAAATTGGCTCTATAAATTGTAGTCTTTGTATATCATAACGAGGTCAATGTAAAATGAACTGGTTTGTGGTTTCAATAGCGCCACATTGGCAAAGTGGAGAGTCAACGATATTTTTCGAGTAAAGATGTTGATTTAAGGAGCTACAATGCATTTGAAGGCGAAAATGAAAAATTTGACCGAGTCTTCTTACGATAATAGTACGGTGGTTTTAGAGAACGATTCGGATTCAGATTAGATTTAAAAGAACTAACAGAGGTGCAAAAACTTAGTACGATCTGGTAGAACATTCTATGAACGAATACTTGCCGGCAAAAAATAATTTGTATATAAGGCTGTTCGTCTCCTTACGGGAGGAATAAGAGAAGAGTTTCTTATGTTATGTGTATGTTTATTGCCAAGAGTTACGGTTGAACATGGCATTGGCGAAATGAAGAATTATAGTGCCATATGAAATCTTTGGAGACTTTGCCAGACTGTAAATATTTGAGATGCTTTGGATAAAGGCGTCATTCGTTGATTAATAAATACATATTCTTCTTTTTTGTGACTCGCCTTATCAAATTATCATTGACATGACCCCTTTTGTTTTACCTGTAAATATCATCATAAATGTAAACATAAACGTTTTTGAAGATGCTTAATTGTAATGAACGACATTTAAATTGATTTTATTTGAAATTCACGAATTTCGACATTAAATTCAATATAATTTGAGTAAATCATTTAGTAAATAAATGTTACTGTGAAAGTACTATTGTTCGTGGGGTTCCAATTTTCGTGGATTTCGTGGTTCGTTTTAACCACGAAATTAAGTTCCCAACGAAATGCATTTTTTCCATAGAGTTTTAATGTATGCAATTTTAAACCACGAATTTAAGTGCCCATGAAATATTGATATTTAAGAAAACCACGAAAATTTATGTCCACGAATAAAAGTACTTCCACAGTATTTTAACAACATGAATCTTAAAAGGATCTGAAACAAATTCCTTTCAGTTATCTTTGACTTTCGAGTATATTTTTCGGTTATACCTCTTCAAAGCTAGCATGCAACTCTTTCTAAATTGTACAAAATTGTTTTTAAAACTAAGCTCTGTCCTTAGCTGAATTTTGGCTTTTCTATTTAGACCCTTTTGGTTATTTGTTCTCTGTCAGCTTTTACATGTTTTTCGGGTTATGGACTTCCAAATGTTTTGGTTTTATCTGCACTGATGAGACATAAGTTGTCGAAATGCGCATATGCAGAAAATAAATTAACAGTAACTTCGGTATTTTGTTAGCTATTGTCATGAGCTATAGTAAGTCGAGATGAGTTTGCGTAAACTTGGTTTAGTTCGGTTGAATATATAAAGTAAAAAAAAATATCTATTTTAAGTATCAATGTAATATGTTTTGTCTCGGTTTGGAGTAAATAGGGGGGTGGACAGGAGGTGTCTTTCTCCTTTCTCCCGCCCCTTTGCTCCTTTCTCCCGCCCCGTATCTCCTTTCTCCCGCCCTCTATCTCCTTTCTCCTGCCCCCTCTTTTTTGTCTCCCTCATCCCTTTCTCCCGTCTCCTTTTCTTTTTCTTTTCTCCCTTCTCCCTTTTTAGCCCCTTTTCTTCTTTCTCCCGCCCCCTTTCTACCGCCCCTCTCTCCTTTCTCCCGCCCCTTTCTCCTTTCTGCCGCCCCCTTTCTCCCGTCTCCCTCAACCCTGTCCACCCCCTCAGTAATGTCTAGTCTTAGTTTTTGATATTTGAACATTTCCCTTGACCTAAACATTACCAAGTTATATATATATATATATATATATATANATATATGTGTGTGTGTGTGTGTGTGTCATTGTATTGTTTATATTTTGCTTTAACCCGTTAGGTTTTTTTTATGCAAATAAAGTTATTATTATATAGATCTTAAATTTAAATAAGTGCGCACCGTACAGAGGACATATTTTTAGACATGTTCTAAATTAAGACTCGTACGAAAAAAAAAAACACAGTGAAATAAAACGAATATAATATAAGTCTCGTAAGCCCTACTATTGGCACATGCTTTCCATTTTAAATTTCTCGGATTCTCAAGATTTCAGCTTGGTACAGTCGATTTATTTTGTGTGACAAATAGATATATTTATTTGTTGTATATTGATGTAGAAGTTTAATGTCTATCTACACGCTTACTCGTCAATAGTTACCATTTAAAAAACTATACAATAAATATCTATAAATATTTATAATAACGGTTTATACTTACCTGTAAAACAGCAAAAGAAAAACAACGATAATTTCCTCGATAAAGGTAAATTATATAAAAGGAAATCAATAAAATAAACACTTTTGGTTTTGAACTTCAGAAAATATTACCTTCTTGCTTGATTGACAATCGTATAGGTAGTTATATAAACAATAGTGGTTATCTCCCTTTATTTCCAACGGTGTCGGGATGGGAACATGTGCTATAGTGAATATACAGATATCACAATGCAGGCTGGGCAAGCAAAAATAATACAAAAATCATTTCACCTGTTTTATTTCCATTTTATTCATGTCGTTGAATTGTTTATACAATTCTTTTTTTACGTTAAATAATTTTAAAGAAGAGATGGATACACAAAATGTAAAAGTTCAAATGAAAATCAATGAAATGATATGGCAAAAATGCATTTGGGTCAAAGTCTATAGAAATCCGCGGTGAAACCAAGCGATGGATCGACGACGATTTTTTTTATTCTTCAATTTGATGTCAAATGAGGCCTTCAACAATACCTAAAGACAGCTTCTAACAATAGCTTGAGCGAAATTCATCGCTAGCTGTCGTGGTGTTTCATTTACCAAATTGATGATGGATCGTCAACAAACAAAAAATTAACGGACAAAATATTCTATCCGTGTCCGACAAAATGACTACAAGGAGAAAATCACAACATATTAACAAACTCCGCACTGGGGTCGAAGTGCATATCGAGAATTTCCTGATTTAGATGCGACTCAATTAAATACCTTATTGGTGTCGATGTGCACCTTTTTAGTCAATTCGTTTTTAACGCCAATAAGGCACTTAATCGAGTCGCATCTTTAGGAATTAAATGCCATTCATGTAGATCAGGAAATTCTCGATACGCACTTCGACCCCAGTGCTCCGGGCACCTATCAAATAATTGAAAACTTCACAACATATCACGATGTATTGTCAGGGAAAACAGGAATTAGAAATAGCACTAGTGTCTTGTTTGAATAAAAATATATCAAATACACAAAACAAGGTGTACTGGCTGGCACTTGTGTATACTAAAGGGTTTTATAATCTCCATATCTATGGGTGCCAATGTAGATAACGGATTTTACATGGTATTTTATTTTGTTTGATTGGTTTTATATATTTTAGTTAAATCCTGTAGGTAAAAGCAACATCTTCATCGATGAATGTCGAGAATTCATTAGTGTTTAATATTTTTGTCAAGATGTAGAGTACTACCTAAGAATAAGACTAAGACTAAAAAACTTTATTTATAGTCGAATATTTAGTACAAGCAAAACATAAGCTCTGTAGAGCTTTTAACCGACATTACAACAATAAAATTAACAACATATATGACACACAACACATACTTAGCAACATATAACACATATACATACACCAGTTAAAGCATAAAGGGATGAACATGGCAGAACAGGTAAAGCATATAAAGCAATAAATTCATACAAAGCAAGCAATATCAAAGCATTTAAGCAGCACACAGGAGCAAGACATACATACACATAAAAATATAAAAACATACCTATGCATATTCAATATTCTTAGGGTGACGTCGACAGATTACTTGTAGAAGTAAAATGGTACTCACTTCATTTGAACGAAAACATTCTATTTTATTTAAGATGACGTATTGGGTGTGTGTTATAATTAATAATTAATGAATTATTAAAATTGTCCAAAGTAAGGGGATGACTATTTGATTTCCAATTGGGTGGAGAGACGATTCTGTCTGGAGAAATTATTTACATGATTTATTTTCATCAAAATCTCGAACAAATTATTTTCACCAAATGTCACATCAAATTATTTATTTGCATTTGCAGCAAAAAAGGGTATTCTGCAAATCAAAATTGAATTAAAATCATTTTTATTTCATGAAAAGCAAGATCAGAATCTTTATTTTCACTGCCACCAAGAATAGATTAATGTTCCGGTGGTTTACTCCGGATTTGCCTTTTTGTCTTATGGACCTCGCCTCTTGACAACTCTCTTCAGTAATTTTTTATTCTCCAATTTACAAAATCGCGCGAGCCTTCCACTCCCTGAAAATCAAATGGTCCCCTTTGGCTTTATTTACGCCTAATAATACACATGGCTGACTAACATCTAGGTATATAGATTCTTTTTATATTGACTTTGTAATACTGTAAAGCGGAAAATTTTCGCTACGTCTTTATTTCGTGGTAGATTGACAGGATTTTAGTTCGCGTAGTTTTGAATTCGCGCCGCCAAATTTTTACCCATCGACCTCTATATTAGACAAGTATATTCGCGCCGTTTTATTTTCGCGCTTCCATTCCAAACGCGAAAGTCGCGAAAATTTCCCCGGTTTACAGTAAATTGAAACAAAGAGTGACAAGTCCATTACAATCAGAAACAAAAACACAATTATTTTCCCCTCTTTATCATTGTAAAATTAAACAAAGTAAGACGAAAAATAAATCGTACCTGCACAATCGTAAAGACATTTGACATGCTTACAGTACAGCCAGAGTGGTAAAAAAAACTACGAACTTCCATCGTTTCAATTTCTTTTTAATTTCCCTGAACTGAGGAAAACCTCATCGGTAAAGATTGATGAGTTCCGAATATAGCATTTTTATGCGCCCGGATCTTTAGATCGGTGGCATATTGTTTTTGCCCTGTCTGTCTCTCTGTCTGCAACTTTAACCTGACTCATAACTTTTAAACCAGATGTGATAGGACCTTCATATTTGGTATGTATATTGATCTTGTGAAGCTGAACACAAATATGCAAATTTCACTAGGGTCAGGTCAAAGGTCAAGGTCGACCCTCAAACAAACATGCTCATCAAATGACAAATCACGTGACAGCATGTCCCTTGAGACGTCACACCGTCAAGATCGCCTAACATGCGTTTTACACTTATGAGAACGGTAGTTGAAAACGGAAAATAGGCTTGAGGTACTCACGGCCGACGTAGCAACAGAGATTTGAAGTCAGTCGGTCCAAAAATGTGATGGTTTGGAAAAACGAAAATGTTGAAATTCTCACTATTTACGTCTGCAAACAGAAATTCCGGATAATAACCTTGCCCGTGACCGGAGATGGTTCAGAAATTGTAAGTAGCATTTTTGGGCACAATGTTAATTTTTACATGCAAAAAATACATGTTGTTTACAAGTCATGGTTTTCTGCTAGAAAGTAAAATATTATTTGTGATAAAATCTGTGTATCGTTTCTTTTGTTGAGTAGTATATATCTGCATATCATACTAAATCCAACTCGAAGGTTCGATAAAACGTTACAACTTCTTCATATATTAACATGTGTTTTTTTCTCTAGATTCATTTCTTTTTCAATGAATATCATATACAGAAAATGAATGCAGTATTATACAAGTTAAAGGAGTTTTCTATTCTGATTTACACCCTTTCACTAAAATTAAGATATTTACTTAGGAAAAAAACTTTATATACAAATGACAAAGGTTAAACAGGGAAATATAGTACATTCATTTTATATTATTAGGGTTTTATCGGTCTATGAACATTTGAAATAAAGAATGAAATACGATAAGGATTTAATTAAAATATATTTGTATGACAATGAAACTTAATATTTGTTTTAACTATTCATTAAAAAATTACGCATCACCGATTTGATTTTCACACACGCATTTTCCCTCCACGTATATGGCGAGAATTCCCGCGAAATCATGACGAGTATGTCTTTGATCGACAATATATTTGTCCAGTTTGGAGGACTTGTTTTTCAACAGACCATTGAAATTCAAAAGGCACAAACTGTGCACCTCTTGTAGCCGATCTGTTTTTCCACTCTTATGAGGATGAATTCATTTAAGGGCTTCTTAAAAATAAGGACAAAAACTGGCCCAGTCCTTTAATTTCAGCTTCCGTTATATAGATAATATTTTATCATTCAACATCCATCGCTTTGGTGATTTTCTTCATCTCATTTATCCAAAAGAGCTTGAAATTCAGGAAACTACAGGTACTTCCACACCGGCTCCGTTCCTTGGCCTTCATCTTGAAATTGACAACAGAGGTACATTACAAACTAGCCTGTATTACAAACGCGATGACTTCACTTTTCCAATAGTCAACTTCCCTTTTCTTTGTAGCAACATTCCAAAAGCACCAGCATATGGAGTTTTCATCTCACAACTCATTCGCTACTGAAGGGTTGTGGTCGTTACAGTGACTTCCTTGATAGAGCTCAGTTGCTTACAAATAGACTATTTAAGCAAGGGTACGTTACAAAAAAAACTTCAAGTCACCACTACGGAAGATTTACGGTCGGCATCACGATTTTGTGGATCGCTATGGGATATCTGTTTCCCAGATGACAACAGATCTTTCCATCTACAAATACCGCCGTGCGCGGTCCCGGCTGAAGAATAGGCCCGCAGCATCCTCTGAGCTTGGAGTAGGAGCCATCCTAACAGAGGACCCCGAGGGAACCCCGGGATATAGAAATAGGACCCAGTATCTCCGGCTTGCGGGGTGTGACCCCTCCTAAACGGAGGCTGATCCCGAGGGTCCCGGGATATAGAAATAGGACCCATTCCGTGGTTGTGCGGGATTAATAAATACACAACCCATCTTTCGGATGGGATGTAAACTCAGGTCCACGTGTTGGGAGAAATGCCACGCTTCCTGCACGTTAAAGAACCCTTGTAGCAAGCTCTTTGGGGTGGTCCGTAGGTGATCGGCTACAAGGCTAAATTCCCCGCCCTTGACGATTTCACCCTACTTTTCCAGTGGCAGTCAGAATTTCCCGTCCCATGGCCCTTTCCATACCCCAAAGTGATTATTTATCAACAAACTTGTTCTCGTCTTGATATAGCTGAAATATTGCTGAGTAGACGTTAAACAATATTCAATCAATCAATCAATCAATCCATCTACAAATAAGTTTGTTTTTACTTTATCGGATTTGACTTGAGTACAGGAGTTAACATGTTCAACGCGGCGGGTGTCTTATAAGAAGCAGGGGATGCTTACTCTACCGGTACACTTGATCTCATCCATGGTTTTTATTGGGTCCGTGTTGTTCATCTGTATGTGTGTCTTCATTTTTTTTTGTCCCGTACTCAAGTGATGTCCTTGTGTTTTAGTGTTTCCGATGTTGCCATTGTCCATGGATTGTTCGTTCTTTTGATTGACGGTTTGGTTCTCACTTACTTGTGGACATTGAGTGATTTAAATGTTTTTAGATTTTTTTTATATCAGTCTATTTTATGTTACCAGAAAATTGTAAAAACTACAATCTAATCTTTGTTAAATCATTTGAGCGTTTTTAAATAGATTTTGTAGGCACATAATTATCTCATCTATATACAAGACATTGGAGTAATTGATTGATAATTCCGGTTTATGGATTTCGACAACTTATGTCTCTTTAGTGCAGATTAAATCAAAACATTTGTAAGTCCATAAACCAAATTATGTGTAAAAACTGAAAGAGAACAAGTATCCAATAAGATCCAAATAGAAAAGCCAAAATCAGCTAACGACAGAGCTATGCAAGAGGGAGATAATCCTTAGTTTAAAACGAATTTATAAGCGAATACTTCCAGGGAGTAAATTTTTTCCTTGGCAACTTCATCTATGTGTGAATTAATGAACTTGTTGGCCTGTACCACCAACTAAACAATCACTCAACGATATAGATGTGAGCTCAATAGTAAGACCATAGCCTACTAATGATCCAGTTTCTAGTATCTGATAAAACATTGAACGCCTTACCGCAAACCGATTCTGTACAATGACTGCGGCAAAGTTATTATTATAACTTTATAACTGCATATAGACATAGCTTTTCCCCACACTCGACTAGAAAAAGTGCCCGGTGGGCTTTATACAAAGAACCCATCCAGGTGCTGGGAGTGATGTTTAAAATTAACTCTCTCTGAGAAAGTCTTAATGCTGACTGACTTCCAAGAAGTATTTGGAGCAGGTTGCAATTCTCCATAAAGTTTGGCTACAATGATTCGGGATCAACTTTCCATATTATTACCCGACTACCCCGCAAAGACAAAGCATTCCACTATCCAGCACCTGTGAATGAATTTGTCATAAAACATTTATTTAACACTTAATTCGAGGCAAAATTATTTTATTTGCCCGTACACACAAATTGTTTTCCTTTGCTAAAATATTGTCGTCGTTTCCCTCCATGTCGTTAAAAACGACCAATGTTTCTGCACTCGATGTTGTTTAAATGAGTTTTGAACTCGTCATTGATTCTTACTCAAATTACTAAATGTCAAAAATGTACGACATAACATAACGATTTTATATAAGATGCAGACTTTTATGAATATTTTATTTGATTTTATACACCTTAGTGTTTACGTTTTATATACTACAGTTTATAATGACTTGATTCTGTTTCTTCCTCAGGAAAATACTGGAAATGGCACTAAATATATTACATTATATATGCATATGTTACATTTGCCATGTGGAAGGTATGTCAAGACAAATAAAGGTGCATTAAAGGACATTGCTTACTTTTATAATGACTTTTAAAACAAAATTTGTATAAACACATAATTGGTGAAACATATTCTTACATTCTCAATACGTAAGATGATTATATTCACAAAGCTGACCGGGCTGTTTCCAACTTTTTGGTTTAAAACGTCATATAGTTTTGCAAAAATGCAACTTCCGGGTACAATTTACGTGCCCGGAAATTTCAAAATTGAACGAGACTTACATACCCTATTTTAAAACGCCAAGTTTTTTTACAAACGACTTGATTAGTGCCCTGTGTTTGTCTCTATATTGTTATTGTCTACTAAGTTGGGCCACTCGTGATTTTGTCGGGCAACGGATGACAGTGATTGTAAGAGTAGTTTGACAGTTTAACACATCTTTGTCGACGACCCTTATACATGAGTAAAATAGAACATGAATGTAGCGTTGGTTGACTTTGGCAACAATAACAGCTGAAACTTATGCTAGAGCCTGTCTTGAACTTACACATCATTTTTTGAAGGCCTCATAGATAAAGCAAAATGATACAACAATAAAAGCGCTTGTTTATCGATTGGTTTACTTATTGTAACCTTCCAGGGAACCTTTGGTTTCTATTTTATAAACTCAAAATAAAAACTCCTTCACTGAAAAAACTGACATCTTTATTTCTATTTTTTCTATTAAAATACAAAAACTATTCCGGACAAATATGAATAGATTCCGGATTGTAAATATGAATTCTACTAATGTATATAATACTATTATTTATCAATTATTTATGCATATTAATTTTTTTTAAATCAAATAAATTTGATAATAAGATTATTAAAAGTATGAAATAGTTTTGAAAGATGTTAAAAGAGAGATAAACTTGTTGTGTCTCCCTTAACATCTTTTTTTGCATTAGATATGTGGCGTTCTTGTTCAGTTTTATTTATTTGTTTTGTCTTTATCAGGCTGTCGAAATTCGTGTTTGATATAAATTGCAGTGGTTTGTTTTTTTTCTTTTACTTTTGAATGTTCCCTGTCTCATTTTAACTTCAGTATTCCTTTGTCGGTGTATTTAAAGTAATTAATCATATACTTTGTGTTCCCGGACACCCTTTTGTAATTTTTTTTCTTTGTATTGATTTCTTTGGCACCTTTTGGCAGGTTTTCTTCTTTTACATTGGGTTCCCGGACACCCTTTGGTAGAATTTTTTCTTTGCATTGTTTTCTTTGACACCTTTTGGCAAGTCTTCTTCCTTTCCATTGTGTTCCCGGACATCCTTTGGTAGAAAATTTTCTTTGTATTGTTTTCTTTGGCACCTTTTGGCAAGTCTTCTTCTTTAACATTGTGTTCCCGGACATCCTTTGGTAGAATTTTTTTCTTTGTATTGTTTTCTTTGGCACCTTTTGGCAGGTTTTCTTCTTTAACATTGTGTTCCCAGACACCCTTTGGTAGAATTTTTTCTTTGTATTGTTTTCTTTTACACCTTTTGGCAGGTTTTCTTCTTTTACATTGTGTTCTCGGACACCCTTTGGTAGAATTTTTTTGCGTATTGTTTTCTTTGACTCGTTTTGGCAAGTCTTCTTCTTTTACATTGTGTTCTCGGACACCCTTTGGTAGAATTTTTTTGCGTATTGTTTTCTTTTACACCTTTTGGCAGGTTTTCCTCTTTTACATTATGATGCCGGACACCTTTTCGTACGTTGTCTTTTGCATGATTTTTCAGACACCTTTTGGAAGGTTTTCTTCTTTTGTATTTCTATTTGTATTTTCTCTGACGTGGACTCCTATTGTAAGGTTGTCTTAGGGACCGACCATTTAACTTGGAGGGAGAATGTTTTTTTCTGGACAGAATTTTTTCATTTTTTTTAAACTTGTGTTCACAAAATTTTTTCGTTATTAGCCTTTTTGGGGATGGGGGTAGGGGGTGCAGAAAACCTCCTTCCGAATTTTTTTTCATCGCTTTTGCTGCCAAAATATTTTTTTCACAAAATATCAAATTCAATTTTTTTTTAAAAACATGCCCCTCCCCCTTTTCAGGTTAAATGATCGGTCCCTCATAGTGTTCACGTCGAGGTATTTGTATTGTTTTCTAGAAAAAAAAAAAACTTTTGGAAGGTTTTCGTTCTTTGAAGATTGTCCTCTATGCATGGTATTCTCAGACACCTTGTGATTGGTTTGGTATTTTTTCTCGGGCATCTTTTAGAGATTGTCCTTCCTGTATGGTGTTCTCAGACATCTGTGATAGGATTGTATTTTTGCTCGCGCATCTTTTGGAGATTGCTTTCTTTACATGGTGTTTTCAGACACCTTGTAGCAAGTTTTCTACTTTGCATTGTGTCCCGGATATTTAAGTCGCAACCTTTCTATGGTATTTTCAGAAACCTTTTGATGGCTTACGTGTTGAGATAAATACTTAGTAGTATTTCGTTAAGTGCAATGTAAACTAAAAAAGCATGTATTTCGTAAAATGCGATTTAAAGTAAAAAAAAAAGTTAGTTCTAGAGTAAAATAACAGCTTAAGGCGCTTTCATTTTAGCGATAGCTCATGCAAACTTTAAAGCATTACGATAAATAATAAAATATTGTATCATTCTACAGGTTTAATGAATATAGCATTGAACAGAACAACCAAACAAAGCTCTACTATACGCAATGACGAAAGAAATCGTGGATCATATTTAGCTAATGATGGGAAATTGACGCTAGAAGCTGGAAAGCCCCTTTCCTGTTCATACACTGATTTAAATGAAACAGTTTCTTGGTGGACAGTTGACTTAGGAAAATCTTATAAAATTGAGACGGTCGTTATTTATGGCCGAACAGATGGTGCTCGTGAGTAAATATAATATAATATAATGTGTATGCTTTATAAGTAAGAACACTTGAAAAAGTTAACTTATTTGATATACGAGGGTTGTCCGTAAAGTTCGTGGACAAGGATAAATAAAAATTAAAGCAGCGTTTTATATATTTATATTTTGCATATTCGTAAACCTTAAGCTTTTATGAATTTGGATATATCAAAGTTGATCCAATTCTGCATGCAAAATTGGAAATCTGTCTTTGTAAAAAGCCCCGGAATAGTGACCCGGAGCAACAAGAATATTACATATCAAACGTAGCGTCTAAAATTTATTATTTTGTAGGTATTTCATAAAATTCAGTGAATAGTGAAATGAAAATGACATTGCAATGTTTATATTATGTTGAACATCAAAAATGCCAAATATTTGAAATGACAAATCGACAGAGCTTTAAATGTCTCTAGGCAAAATCAGAAATACTAGTAAATCTGACGTTTTTTGTTAGCGCGAAGCAGAGACGCGAGTCTAGTTTCCTTCAGAATTCGAAGAACACCTTCAAATATCAACAAGTTCCTGAAATATTTTGAAACAGGCATGGTAAAGTGTGTTCTGCATTGAAATTTAAGTGGTGCTGAAATTTTTGGACACAAGAACCAGTTTTAAAAATGGATAAAATGTGTAAAACTAACCAGTTATATATAAATCTCAAACCGTATAAGTCCCAAGGTATTACTGGCCATAATCGATAAAGTTTGTAAGTAGTTCAAAATTGATAACCTTTAAGCACAAGATATTATATCAAATGCCCTAAATATTATTAAAGAGAGGAAACTGCAAAAATTCCGAATTTTTTCGTTTGCGAGGTCTTCATAAAATGTTAACCACAACGATTAGAACGTCAGACAACGTCAACATTTTACATGTGTGTGCTCCGGTCGTGTAATATTAGTCTGTTTTGTTTCGATAGAAAAATAATTAAAATTGCTTTGATTGCAATGATATTTTGCATACGTATGTAGTAAGATATATTGTAAATGAAAATATTAGTTTCATATTCATTTCGTTATTTAGCAATTTTTATTAAGATTGTCCACGAACTTTACGGACAACCCTCGTACATAAACAACAAACAACCTTGATTATTGAGATGCCATTTCTTTGTATACAGAACAAGCTTACCCTTTCGGAGCAATTTATTTTTGGAGTTCATATTGTAAGATCTTTAGTTAAGAGTGTTGATTTAGTGCTGTTCATGTGTTTGTGGGTGTTGTGTCTTAGCCTTTTTGTGTTCTCGTTTTTTTTTTGTTTGTCTCTTGCCTTTGATTTATTGTACTGTATTCTTTTGGTATTTTACAGCCGTTGTTCTTTATTTTACTTCTCAAGGAGTTCATGTAAATATTTTATTTCTCAGAGCTGTATTATATTAAATGGATTACATCGACTTGAATATCGTTCCTTGTTCTTATAAACTTATTAAAATTTAATAAACCTTTTAAAAAAGGAAACGTGGTCATCATTCATTGAAAAGCTTTCTTTTAAATTTCAGACACCATATGACAAAATTTCAATAGATTTTGCGACTCGGCTAATATTATTTTTTCTCGGGATGATCTTTGAATTTTCCATTTCAGAAACTGAGGAATTGTGGGTACAGCGTTTGTCTTTCAAATTTTGTATACGGACAATCGGTTTTCAGCCAATGTCTTTATGTTATTCACGCCATTGACCAATCAAAATATTCTGGTGTACGCTCTACCCACAATGCCTTAGTTTCTGAAACGACGAATTTCGTGGGAGTAAGATCAATGATATCTACATTTGAGATATTACAAAACAATTAATCTGTTTTACTTCCTTTCAGTTTTCGACTGAGGATTACAACACAAATCTAAACTCTTTGTACTGGTTTCCAAAATTACAAACAGCGATGCCTCGCTTTATCTGCCAAATCTTGTACTCATAAATAATGAAAGGATATCGAGTATATTCAAAGAGACTAAGTCTCTGCAAATGCATAGTAGAACCTTGCAACGTTGTACTTCATCTAGAAATGACCATCTAGCCTTCAACACCGAGCTTTGACCCTTTTTCAAGACGACCACTAGCACCTGCGTGAGCGGAATTCATTGCTAATTATAAGAACCAAGAGATGCTTACTTTACCGTTGCATCTGATCTCATTGGGGGTTTTTATTGGGTCCGTGTTGTTCATCTATATGCTTGTCTTCATTTTTCTTTCCTGTTCCGTCCTCGCGTGTCCTTGTTTCTTGGTGTTCCTGGTGGTGCCGTTGTCCCTAGATTGTTCGTTTTTTGACTGAGGTACTTTATTTCTAACCTGAAAATCTTTATTTTGACAAACGTAAAAAAGGGGGGGTAAAATATTGTGACGCTTGCTTTCAAGGAGCGGTGTATAAATTGCCGATATTGTACAACACTAAAGATTTATGTGATATGACGAAAGGATACAATTATCAGGTTAATCTAATTTATTTCCATAAAGAAAATTTTCTGTCGGTAAAACCAATCGATCGACAACGGATGAAAAGGTTCAACAATATCACGATTTCAAAACAAAATGCTGAATTCACTATAGAGATAATATGAAAATCAACTTAAAACTAAAATAAATCATTTCTCGTGTATTCGACCTTTAAGAATAAATATTATCCCTGAATTCATTCAGTCTTTTACAAACTGAAGAGCAACCAAACAAATGTTACTTTACTGAAATATTGCAATAATTTAGAGCATGCGAAATAATTAAGTACCAGTCCGTCAAAGAAGCAGAGGAAGTGCATTGGTGTGGTGGCACATTGAGGAAAAAATAGCAAACTTTTGATGTTAAATTTTAATAAAACTAACAAAGAAAACGTCATTTTGATATATAAAAGTTTTGCGTTATTTTGCCTTATTGAGTTAACAACGTCCAAAATTTAGTTACATTGTACAGTGAAAAATCCTGGAAAATTTTCCCGCCATTTTTTTCGCTATAGAACCAGTCAAAAATTATCTCGAGATGACACATGTTCAAATTTAAAAACTTTGTTGGTTGTGTTTTTATGACCATATGCATACTCCTAAACCATAAAATACAGAATATAAATTTTTGATGTGTTGCCCACTACCTGACTCTAAGCTTGAATACTACTTAAATGTTCTTGAAAGGAGAAAGTTTTATCATACAATTTATTACTATTTCACAAGGTACTAGGGACTAAAAAAGAAAAGTAAACAATGAAAACTGCAAAACTCGATTACCAAATGACATAATTTAGATTTAGGATGCTCGCTGGTTAACATGAAAATAAAAAACTGAAAAAGTCGCAATTTCAGCTAAAGAATAGGTTACTGATCTCGCTTTTGAGGTAAAAGAGATTGAAAATTTAGCGGAAATCAAACTCCTCTGAATTTTTCATAGGCTTAACATAAGCAATGTTTATCTTAAAATGAAAGTGACAGAATATATAGAGTTTAATGAAATTTTGTCAGCATATTCCTCAAGATAAAATATGGAGGTATGTGGGCAAAATATTATAATGCTTTTGAATGGATAGAACAAGAAAATTAGAAAATCTGAAAGAAAAAAAGAACTAAAACGTGACCAGCAAGCATCCTGAAATGAAGACAATATACTTCATTTAAAAAAAAAGAGTTCATTGGAACAAAAAGAAGTATGAACATGATAACTTTATGTACTTATTCAATGTTTTAGTTGATCGTCTTGCAAATTTTGACATCAAGCTGTACAATCCATCTAGCGCTTCATGGGATAATTATGACCAATGTCGAGGGAAACTTTGTTATCATCACATTGGAATTTCCCCTACCTTTCTAAATGTTACGTGCACTGAAGATGTTGAAGGACGATACTTGAAAATAGTGAAGACAAACAATAAAAGTAGAACTGATGATTGTCTTACCTTGTGTGAAGTCATGGTGTTTGGGAAATTGTCCAGCAATACAGGTACATGTACTATATGTCAGTTAATTTATGAATGAAGGTAAGATAACAGAACCACCTACAATGTCCGAAAATTACAATTCGGAGTATTTGTTTTATCACAGACCATTGATCAATCAACATTTCGGACAATATTATGTTAATGATCCTTTGTTAAGAGATGCCCCTAGCATCCTGACGTTCTAGTTAGAGCCATGACCGATTTTACCTGTTATACCCATGACCTATTCTAGTTATAATCTCAGCTGACACGTTACCAATGACCACTCTGACCTATTCTATCTATTAACGCTCTCGGACCTGTTCCTTACAGAGTTTCGAAGAAATCCTATTGTTCAAATGGTGTGATCAGACCAGCCTGATTTTTAGTCGTTTACAAAACGAGAGTGTGTTCAAATAGAACACGAAAAATACAATACGTAATATTCAATATTCGATACATATAATACATATTAAAGTAAGTGAGAACCGAACCGTCAGTCTAATATATGAATAATCTTAGAAAATGGCAACATCGGAAACACACGGATACAAAGACATCATAGAAGTACGGCACAAAATGGAGACACACATACAGATGAACAACGCGGAACTAATTTAAAACCATTGTTAAGACGGGTGCAGCAGCAGAGTAGGCGTATTCTGCTTTTGACAAGACGCCCGCCGTGTTAAACATTTCAAATTCGGCAGTAAAATTATATCCAGCAGAGGAAACACTACAATCTTGTGCTGTTTAAATGACGTTTCTATTGTCATTGGGATAATAAATATTCTATGGCTGTCTACAATATCGTGATGTCGACAATAAAACATCTGCAGTAATTAATTCAAGTTCTAGGTAACATACCCGTATTTAAGTAGTCTATTTGTGATCAGTCGGGCTTTTTGAAGGAAACCATTTTCAACTTAACGGAGACTAGTTCTCTTGACTGCTAATAATGTAACTTGGGGGAATGTTTATGTCTGCAAACCACTGCATAGATACTTCAAAAGGAAAAAAATAGCTCCATCTTGTCAATGATTACGTTTCCCTATCTGTTATGTATATACATATATATATATATATAACACACTGGAGCAATGTAAACATTTTAAACCGTACAAGGGAGGAATGGCGAGAGGTTCTTGAACCAGACTTAGCCAAAGTAGACCAGGAACTTCGAATCAACAAAACAAACCTGTCGGCATTTAGACGAAGGAAATATAGTGCACCTGACAATCGACAATCAGCAAAGCGACTCGGAATTCTTGGTGCTGTATTCCTAGCGATTGAAGTTGGACTTGTTATATTTGTTGATTTTGTCGCCTTACGAAATGGGCTTTAAACCATTAGACGGATCCAAAACAGAGTTTAACTGTCAAAAAAAA
>MJUU01023136.1:34920-58726 GCA_002080025.1 Modiolus philippinarum
ACAAAAAACAAAAGTAAAAAAAGTCGTTAGCCCTTTTGACTTATTGACTGAAAATATGGCTCCACACCTGAAAAAAAAATGAACATAATAATTCTTGGGGCGCCATGATTTTATTTTGAACATTTTGGTTTGGTCTTTTAGATATAAAAAGACAAAAGTATCGTAATTACCATCTACAGAAACTGAACTCTTAATAAATTTGGTATTTAGAAGCAATTTCATCGTACATAACGATGACACGTGACCTAAAATATTCCGAGAGATATTAAAAGATGGCAAATACTTAACAGCAATAAAAAGTCCTAGTTATATATAATTGTACTATACACGCAAAATAAAAGAAATCAGCGATGATGAAAATGAGTTAGATAATGGGATTGTCTCAATATGTGTTGAATATGTTGAATATGAATTGCAGTGTTTTTTATTCTTTTTTTCCTTCGATATTCGTTTGCCGATCTATCAAAATCAAATAAAAAAATGATTTAATAATCGTACTTTTAGACAAAATAATCATAATAGACTTGCCCCTTTCCCCATCCTGTACATGTATCATGATACTCAGTATTCAGTTCTATGGTATTTTGTTATTTATGTTTTCAAATTCTACAAAACATGGACAGGCTTTTCATGAAGTTAGTCCGCATTTGTTTGTGTTTTTATGTTTTTTTTTTTCAAAAGGCCCCAACAAGAAGCAGAAAACAACAAATACAACAAATTTTATACTTTAAGACCTCAGTTCTTTTCAAATTTTAATTTTGAAACTGATGAAACTTCATCCTCAAAACTCAAAAAAATTCAAACCCAGATACAATTGCTAGGCTCCTTTTTAAAACAGGCAATTGCAGTGAGGACAGGGGTTAGTTGATTATGTTTGTTCATGTATTAATTTTGTGTACTTTATTAATTATGTAGCCCATAATTGGGCATAAAGTTGCTAAGAAAGTAATTGAATTGATAATTGCTAGTAAGTCATTTGCAGATGATCAATTGTAACCAAGGACTGTTGAAACATAAAATCCAAGAGTGTGGATGTAGCCAGTCTACAGCAGTGCTGTGGGTAAATTATTGTTCGTAAAAGAGGGGTACATTGTACTTAGTCGATGAGGTCTAGCATGTACAACATTAGTTATTTACAATTGGGTACATTCAACTTTGTTTTGCTAGTTCACTGTATCCATTAAATCAAGGTTTGTATCCTTTTGTAAAATATTGTACATTAATAGGATCTTGCATAAGGTCAGATTAAAGATCGGGATATCTTTCACAAGTGTAAGAAATTTCGTCTTTTCTCGAGCGGAAGGAGAGGAAAAGACGTAGAATTTCTTACACAAGTGAAAGATATCCCGATCATTAATTCTGACCTTATGCAAGATCCTATTTCTTCCGTAAAAAGCGAAAAGAAACATCTGGTAACCTTTACTGTTTGAACAGCGTTGTCGCCGTTTGAGTATTGTTTACATTGTGACGCCAGGTGTTTTATAACGTTAAGCCATGGTAACGATTACAAAAATCAACACCATTGGTTGGTCATTTACCGATGTGAGATGAGATCGCGTGCATCGATCTCACATGGGTCATCTCCCACTGTAAACCACCATTTACGGAAGAATTAATTTACTGAATGCATTCTTGAAGACTATAATTTGTACATTTAGTGTTTACATTAATCGGGGTTATAAATTAATTTTATTTAGTAAACTTCAATAAATTTTCTGTAATTTCATTCATATTTAAAGAAGTTTGCGTATGTAAAAAGGATGTGCAAGTAGTACTGGAATGGTTAACTTGAAGATACGGACTCCTGAAAGTCTGGAAATTTTGTGAATTTTATGATTACTCGATCAATAAAACATTATGTTTAGAAATTTATTTCGCACAGAAAATTCGATTCAGATTTTAGTATAAGAATTTTTTGTTAAAAGTACATTCCCAAATCAATGTGATTTACATTTAGTATATTCCAAGATTAATATGGTGGTTAATGTATCAAACTTGAGATTTACGGGAATTTACTCCACGGTAAATTAGATATGAATATGTGCCTTTTCTGTATCAAGTAAATTAGGAATAAAGTAGTATCAAATTTGTAAATAAATTTAAATTTAATATATCATTCATTATTGAAATATAAAAATTACCAGAAGTTTTGCAAATAATTTAATGTTGCGTTTAATTAGTAATTTCTTGCAGTGTATGATCATAGTCCGTTAGTGAAGTGCCGCTGCACTACGAAATAAAAAAAAAAAAACACTAAAAACTTGCAGACGTGTTTGGTATAGAATCATCATGTAATTTAGTAGAAATCATCAGTATACGTGTAAAATGTATAGCTCAAAGGTAATTTAACGGATCCCGACAATATCTCCTTTTACGTTAAGAATGTAGATTACATCCAAGTTTTTCAGGATTTTTATCAGTAAAATTCAAAATACAAAGTACAGGTATCAATTAATTTATATGGAAATGACGAGGAACAAACATTTTAAATCTCTAAAGACTTATGTAAACTGTCCATACTGTGCAGTCTTTTGGTATGACGATTCCTCTAAATGCAAATTCATCTATTGTTTCATGAGGAGCCAATGGTACGTGGGACACATATCTTAAGGTCTCTAATATTGTTGCATCGAGGTAAGGACAATTTTCACGATCACAAAGTAACGGTTGACGGTCACGTCCAATTACTCTGTCAACTTCCTCTTGTATTTTTCCTTGGACATCTGGTCTGCTGACAAGTATTTTGAATAAAGACGTCAAACTACCTCTTGTTGTCAAGTATCCTGAAAGAAGGTACAAATTTATTGAAAACATATATCCTTTTACATCACAAGTTTTCACAACGACTTTAAATATTTCAATCGACATAAACTTTAAAACGTCAATAGATTCCTTGTATAGTACAAAATGAGTTGGTGACTTCAAAAAGTTTCACGGTCGTCATTACGATTTGACTGAACGTTACAATGTGTCTATATTACAAATAAAGACGGACATATTTCAAAAGATCCCTAGTTATAACTGAATTGGCACATGTCAAATTTGACATTACACCGGACTTTTCACTTACAGTGTGACAGATATGTTGCATCAACCAAACAATGTTTGTGAGAGTAACAAAGATTTTTTTTCATACAATAACAACAGCTCTGCAAAACGGAAAATTGCAATCATGACAGTCATTGTCTAATGTATTGTCATTCATTAACGTTGCTAAACCCGTCTTCGACTTACCTTTATGCTTTATCCATCCTTTTTAACGAATTTTATCTTCTTAATTTAGAAATTCATAAGTTTAAAGCAGTGACAATGCACACTAATGTAATCCTCATTTAATAACATAATATCGAAATTTCTGTTAACATGTTGAATATGAGGAAGAAACTGAATTGCAGCCGTGATGTCCGTTTGCAATTTAGTGACATTATAACTTTTGTTTTTCTAATTTCTAGCAAATGTATCCAACGCCTGGCCGGTATGATAAATATATTTCTTGTCTCTAGTGAGACCAACTCGCGTGGAATTTCCCGCCAAATCAATTCGGAACATAGTCTTCGGGGTTTTACATAATGTCATTAGAGAAAATGTTTCTACAACTTAAACACGTTAATGAAGAAATTTCTCACACCTTTCTAAAAAAAATTTCAAATGTTTAAAAATTTGGCAAGCCTCGTTTTCAAACATTTGCAAAATTTATTTATCTCGATATGAAAAATTTCATAATCAACTTAGTTCTCGTTGTAGAAACTATATATCGCTCATAGTATTAAATTTGATCGTCATAGCGATACTGATTGTAACATTTAACAAATGTGTTTGTGAAACGCTATCCTGTAGCAATTATGTCTACACTACAAAATTAATACTTAAAATTGAACTATGCAATGGAAATTATGGTTTAGCAGACATTTTTACTAAGCTCTATTAAATATATATTCACATATATAATATCAAACCTCTTTAAATTGTTATTTTCGAGTTAAAAGGAAACTCTTGCTTTTGACATTTTGACCTCCGTGACTTTGACTTCTGACCTGACCTAATGAAATTTGCTCAATAGTGTTCAACTTGAATTAGACCTGACCCTGATATTCAGATAAACTTGATTTTAACCTCTATGCCTTTGACCTGACCTTAATGAAATTTGCACAATTATGTTAGCTTCAGCTAGAACTGACCTTGCAAGTTTGATGAGTCTGTACTAAGCTCTATTTGATCTATTCACTTATAAAATATGAAGCCTCTAGCGATTCTAATATATGAGCTATATTGAAATCTAAATGTTGACCTCTGACCTTGGCGTTTGACCTGACCATAGTGAAATACAGCTTAATATGACTATTATACAGGCCAAATATGAAGCTCCCGTCACATCTGGTCGAAAAGATATACAGGCAATGTTACAGTTTTTAGTAAAGTTTTCAAATTTGCACTCAGTGTCATTTGACCTGACCCATTTTTTTAGAAGATTTGTACTGAGCTCTCTTAGATCTGTTCACATATAGAATATCAAGCCTGACAAAATTGTAATAGACGAGCTATAGCATAATCTTTATTTAGATCTTTTGACCTCTGTGACCTTAGCCCTAAGTGACCTTAATTTGAATAATGGTTTCCAGCTTTACATGGCCAAAATACATAACAAAAATGAAGAGCCTATCACATCTGGTTTAAAATTAATGACAGACAGACAGGGCAAAAACAATATGCCCTCAATCTAAAGATAAAAATAACCTTAAACTGATTCCCAAAATATACATATTGAGCAGTTCAGATAATATCTGTGAAAAAGTATACAGAACACTGATCTGCATTCTTGTTCCGAAGTTTGATTTAATTAAAAGGGACAGATTTACAACTTTCTTAGCCATCAATTTTGTCAAATAAGTTAATATATTCATGAATTTGCTTGTCATGCTAATCATGCGGTTAATTTCTTAGAAATAATTTAGATTTAGACTTAGCCTGACATAGATTTGGAGATATATGCTTTCTATACATTATAAATTATGAAGCACTTGTTCTTGAGATAATTCTCTCATATAAATGAACTAGTACGGTGACCTCTAGATGCTTTGTTTTGGGTCTTTTTAACCTGGATATGGGATGTTGTCTAATTGACATTAACCCCATTTCCTTTCTTTTTCATAGTATAATATTTTTAATTTGGGATTTTGTTTTTCTAATTAGTGTTATTCTGACCACCTGTTTATTGTGCCCAAATCTCGTGATTTTATTCGATCAAGCTTTTTCCTTTACGGCTGTGATTGTCTTCTGTGCCCTGTTGTTGTTTTTAGGTTGTGATTGTCTTCTGTGCCCTGTTGTTGTTTAAGGTTGTGATTGTCTTCTGTTAGTCTCTTTTGTCAGGTAACGGATGACAGCAGTTGAAAGAAAACTTTACTACAAAAATTTATGTTTGCTGACAATACCGTATCCATGAGGCAAACAGAAATACGGACATCAAGCAATGAATTCCCCTCAAACCAGCGTTGAGGCCTTCTTAAAATTTCTCTGAGGTATAAGAGATATGAAGAACTTTAAAAGCGTTTTTCCATGGATTGGTTTTACCATGTATTTGTAGACACTTTGTCTCATGTGCATTTACTCTATATCCAATACTTGTTTATATATGCAGATAAGACTCTGAAGCAATGAAAAATTATTATTATAGGCGGATAAAGTATTTAGTTCTCGTTGCTGTTTGGCACTGAATGAAATTTGTATATTTAACAAATTTACAGCGTCCTGTAAAAGCACGGCAACAGATGACAATTTTCAACTACTTGCTTATTTTAATGTTTTCATAACAAGAGACGATAAATGAAAAGGATTTTATGATAAATTGGATTAGGCCAATACGGAAAAATCTATATTGGCTTAGTTCGGGTCGTATTGGCATTCATATTGAAATGGCAGTTTAGAAACATATTATTATAAGTTAATTGATAATGTTTTGTATTGTACTTATATTTGACTTGGAACATGAGTATGAAAAATAAAGCAGTAAGATAATATTGTACCCGGAATTGCATTTTTCACAAAAACATATCACGTTGGTAACAGAAAATGGGACGTCAAAATCATCAAACGTCATAAATGTAATTTTGGATGCTCATGAGAGTCAGTTACCCTATTTTCTACTTGCATACTTCCTGTTCGATGGAATTAAGATAGATTAAGATCAAGAAAAACGCGGCACTTGTAAGGTTGTTCCATTTGCTTAATCTTACCACGTATTGATAGGGATTTTGTCCCATGTACATTTACTCCATATCCCTTCGTTTGTTTACTTGTAACTTCTCTCCAATTTACTCAGAAACCAAATGATCTAGAATTCGGAAGTGAGGATGGAGTCACTTTTTTTCAAGGAAAGTAGTAAATTCTACTCTCCAAAGAACAATTGATGACACATGGTTTCTTTTCAAAATGTGGTGTCAATAGACCATCCCATTTACTTCTAGGAAAAGTGTCTAGATATGTGACTTCTGACTGGATGGAGAAATGTAATCCTAGTAAACAACGAAAGGATATGGCGTAAATGCACGCGAGACAAAGTCTCTACAAATACCTGGTAAAACCAAGCTAGGGAGCAACGCTTTAATTTTTGCACTTCATCTTGAAGTCACCATGAGGCCATTAACAATGAGCTTTGCTCCATACTTAACAGTAAGTTCAAGACGGTCCCTAGCACCAGTATTGCTAGTTGTCGAGCAACCCAACATTCATGTTATTTCACGTCACGGATGCGGTATAGTCAACAAACTTTAAAATTAACTGGCAAACTGTTCTTACAACCACTGTCATCCGTTGTCCGACAAAAAGATCAACTGAAGACAATCACATAATATAAACAGACATAGGGCACCCATCGAGGCAACAGTGAGAAAACTTGGTATAATAAAATCATGGCACTATAAACATGATAAACAGGTGTTCAGAATAATGTTTGGGAATTGCCATTTTTTTTTAATGCCAAAATCTGAAAGTATGATAGTGTATCTTCATAAGATATACTCTCAAGAACAAATACATCATAACTGAAATATAAAGAAGGCATACATAGTAAAATCGACTTAACTTTAAATAATGACGACTTCAATACGTATTATAAGGACATCTACCCTAAAGAACTTACTTTGAATAAAGCCAATTCGGATAATCATCATTGTCCGTTCTTAGACATCAATTTTGATATAACGAATGGTAAATTAGATACTAAAATTTATGATAAAAGGGACGATTTTTCTTTTCCCTTAGTTAATTATCCATTTCTGGATGGCGATGTTCCATTAGCGCCATCATATGGTTTTTACATATCTCAACTTGTTCGATTTGCTCGAGTATGTAAAAACGTTTGCGATTTTAATGAACGGAATCTTTTCATAACTGAAAAACTATTACATCAGGGTTTTCGCTATCACAAACTAGTTAAAACCTTTACTAAATTTTATCATCGATATAAAGACTTAGTTCATAAATACAATACAACCTGTAAAAATCTAATCAAGGCTGGTATTTCACATCCCTTTTTTTACGGTAATGTTTTACATAAGAGTAAAAAATACTTAAACTCGCCTAACAAACCTATAAAACCTTTAAATCGTCTAATTCATAAGGGTTATAATTACGGTATTGTCGTCAAGTCATTACGTATGGCCTTCTTTGGTATTAACATTGATTTTTTGATAGGGTTTTTGCATTTAAACTAAACGCATTCTAAATTTCTAAAATCTGTATTGCATGGACACGGGTTATGTATTCCGGTATATGCATGAAATCATTATCCTAAACTCCTCACAGGAAGGGATCTTGGTGGAAGCTGTATACTAAGGGTACATAACTGACTTTGTCATTTGGTAATGGGTCTGGAGCTGGCATGTCAGTTAACTGCTAGTAGTCTCTTGTGATTTCATATGTCCGTATATTTAGTTCTTTCAGTTTCATTTTTCACAAATGACTCGGCCCTGTTGCCAACTGAATTTTACTGTAGTTACGATTGTTTTTTTTTATTTATCACATTGGCTGTAGGGGGAAGGTTTGGGCCCAATCAAACTAGTTTAACCCCGCCGCAGCAGACTTGCGCCTGTCCTAAGTCAGGAAATGTATTAAGCCTTTGTGTGTCTTGTCTTATTTTAGTTAGTTTACTAAATGTCTATAGGAGTCTAGGATGTTGTTTATTTCGCTGAACCTGATTACTCTTTATTCAGGGGCCGACTCCGATCTACCGTTGGGTGTGGGGTTTTCTCACCGGTCATTGAAGATCTTATGGTGGCTTTGAGTTGTTATTACTCCCCTTTCGGTCGTTGTCTCTTTGACACATTCCCCGTTTCCCCTTTTTTTCTATATTTTGTCAGTTGATGCAAGAAATCGCTTATCTCGGTATTTAGTTATTTGATACAACTGGGTCGATGCCTCTGCTGGTGGAATGTTAGTCCCGAAGGAATTCATCAGCCCAGTAGTCAGTACTTCGGTGCTGACCCAATAGCCGATTCTATTTGGAACCTTACAATATCTAAATTGCTATGCCCCCGGATCATCAGATCGGGGGCATATTGTTTTTGCCCTGTGTGTTTGTTTGTCTGTCTGTCAGCAACTTTAAAAAACCTAGCTCATAACTTTTGAACCAGATGAGCTAGGCCCTTCATACTTAGTATTTGCATTGATCATATAATGCTGAACACCATGATGCAAATTTAACTTGAGGTCAAAGGTCAAGGTCACAGAGGTCAAAAGGTCAAAATCTAGATTTTGTCCTAGCTCATTAATTACAGTTGCTAGAGGGTTCATTACATGTGAATAGATCTAACAGAGCTCCACCAAAAAATCAAGGGTCAAGGTCACTTAGTGCAAATTTGAAAACTTTAACAAAATCTTTCACACAGCCTATATCTTTTCAAACAGATGTGATGGGACCATCATATGTGGCCTGTATAATGATCATATAAGGCTAAACACCATGATGGAAATTTCATTAAGGTCAGATCAAAAACCAAGGTCACAGAGATCAAAAGGTCAAAATCTAAAATTTTCTTATAGCTCGTTAAGTACGACTACAAGGCTCAATGTAAATAGATCTTATGGACAAATGTGTACTTAAATATCTTACGAAAGGATATGGAGTAAATGGACATGAGACAATAACACATATGTTGACTCCAACTGCAATAATTTTAATGAGCTGTATGGCCATTTCGGAAATTTATTCCTCATCAGCAGCACTAGAACCCAAACAAAGGAAATCCATAATTTCGAAAATGTTAAAATGCATAAAATCAAACGAAGTCCGTATAATCAGTAATACCAAATATAGCTAAGGACAAGACTACAATGGTGGGAGTTAATCCTTCGGTTTTAGAATTTACACAAATTTAGATAATAGTAATTGAAGGAAGTTTACACATAATTTCCTGTGTAAATTGCAATTTTTAGCATTAGTTTTGTAGACATGGTTGCTACAGGGGGCATACTGTTTCAAAAACACATCTTGTTGTAAATTTTCTTGATATCTAAGGAGTATCTCATTCATGCAAAGCCATGTTCTTAGCTGATTTTGACCTTACATTTAGATAATATTGGTTATTTGTTCTTTATCAGTTTTGAAACATTTTCGAGTATATAGTTTTCCAAACATTTAGATTTTATCTGCACTAAAGAGGCATAAGTTGTCGAAATGCAGAATTTAAATTCACAGTAAATTCGGTACTTATCTAATACCAATTTTGTTTTTAAAAATCAATTATTGATATGGTCAAATGTCAAAGACAGTTGGATAATAAAATAATAGAAAACTGTAATTCTAATGCAACATTTATATAACAAAGGTTTTCATTGGTCAAAACTGACCGTCAATTCCACCATCTACACACCTGTGAAAAAGTAGGTTCCCTGTCTAATCTATTGCCTAATATAGTTACAAATTCAGGAGTTAAAAATAGAACATGAAATTGATTTGTTGCCTTAGAATCGCAATAACAGTACATTATTTGAATACCCGAGGGCGTCAATCTTGATTTGACGGTCAAAATATCCGTTTACAGGCTCCGCTACACTTCGCCTATAGACTGCATTTTGACCGTCAAATCTACGATTGACGCCCTCGGGTATTCAAATAATGTATTGTTATTGCTTAAATGAAATAACTCAAATATTGCTAACAGGTCTTCAAAACAAATTTTATTATCACATAAACCAGAATGTGCATGGGGAAAGGAAAGAATTTTTATAAGACCGATAATTTATTTTTCATCCAAAGCGTGGGATAAACGTGGCACAACTAACGCCGAGAGGTTAGAAACTTTTCAATTGTTATCAAAATGCTAGTATTGTTACAGGGCCATCACTAAATGCAAACTTGGAATCAATATATTGCGAAAGTGGGTATGAAAAATTATCCCAAAAGGCGAAAGTTTAAAAAGCCGAATTTGTTTTATGAAATTTTCATAACGAATTATATTAGAATTTATTTGGTAAAGTAATGGTGAAAGCTCATGTTGTAGTTCTTTTATGAATAACTTAAGGATGGTCACTCCTCATGTTTTATATTGCCTCTGACTTTTGGAACTTTCTTACTTTATCCACCTTGATGCATTAGAAAATTTTTAACACTGACCCCCACTTTTCTTTTTGAAATATGATTGGATACACCGTTGGTGGGATTATTACAAAAAATTATGAAATTCTTGATATTCCTTCATTGCACCTTGAAAGGTTTATTGTCTTAATGCAAAGTGAATGAAAAGTCTAGAGAACTTCGGTTTCCCGCCAATACCTTAGGAGGTAAAATCACGAAAATTGGCACACTGACTTATTAATATTTTTCGCTTAATATGATATTCTAATACATAGAATAATAATTTTAAAACCTTGATATAATAAACTGGAGGAGTGACCATCCTTAAATCTGGTACACTTCTATCACAACAAACCTGCAGTAATTAAATCATGAAGAATTGAAGTCACACTTTGCATTGTAATTCTCTCCCCTTTTTTCGACTCGTCTTCTTTAACAATTTTCAGTAGTCTTTGGTGCATCCCATGATTATCTGGAAATTTTACCTGAAATGTTTGTAAATTAGAAATACCAGTGATGTAATATGTAGTACGTATTTATTTATTAATTTATTCTATTTAGAAGTATTTCCATTTAAGTTTTATATGTAAGAAAGTCCAACATCCACGGGATAAAAAAGGATTAAGGTTGTTCAACATTTAGCGTTGAATTCTGTTCAAATCGGGGCGTCTTAAACTGACTATGAGGTATGAGCAAAGGTCATTGATTAAGGTCTTATGGGGATTTCAAGATTACGAAACTCAATAAAAGCGTTATTCGATAGCATGGTTTTACCAAGGGTTTGTAGAGACTTTATCTTATTTGCATTGACTCCATATCCTTTCATTAGTAATCCTCTAGAGTAAAATATCAAAGAAACAACAGAAACTTCTAGATCTTCTTCGTTTTTGAACATACACCTCGAATTTTATGAAAATGCTTATCTCAGTAGTAAAATTGATATTCCTACTGCTTACGGAGTGTATGTTTCACAATTATCAAAGAAACAACAGAAACATCTAGATCTTCATCGCTTTTATTTGTTCTCTATCAGTTTTGAACATTTTGGAGTTTATGGTCTTCCAAACGTTTAGATTTTATCTGCACTGATGAGACATAAGTTGTCGAAATGCGCATATGCAGAAAGTAAATTCACAGTGACTTCGGTATTTAGTTATTTTGAAATTACACCTCGAATTTTATGAAAATGCTTATCTCAGTTGTCAAATTGATATTCCTACTGCTTACGGAGTGTATGTTTCACAATTAGTTCGTTATTCGGGCATTCTGATTAGGCACAGCTATCTCAGTAACCGCCTTAAAAATCAAGTCTTATACCATCAGAAAAAAAGGTTCGTTAATAGATACTAACACTGGAAAAATTCGAAGTTTAGGTCCGAACTCTGATTCAAAATATCTTTTTTATCAAGCACTGGGGTGAACATTTCTTTTCTTTGCCTAATACCATTCAATAGACCATATTCTACCTACGGTATTTATCAGACTTTTTTTAATACGTCACAGTATTGAAAACGTCACGTCATAGAGAATAAAACGTCATGAACTTGTTCACATGGGGCGAGAACACGTTTGTGACGTATATATACGTAGGGCGGACAAACAACAACTGGTGAATCTGAATACCTGAACTCGAATATGGTCTATTGGAATTGCAGTGGAGTTGCTATGAGACAGTACTACAATGAAAGAAAAAGCAACAGCACTCTTTTAACCCAAAAATTGGTTTTGAAATGCCTTAATCAAGTAAGGAAAATTGTGGTTTACAGTTTTGCCGGTTCTTTTTTATCCATTTGCCCCTTCGGATTCTGTTCCTGAAAGAACTGTACGGCAATTTTGTAATTTCCCTTATTCGATTCAGTGTTTTTTACGTCTTCAAAAAACCACCCTTGTCTCATGAATTTACCACAATCAAAGAACTATCAAGATTTTTATTATGCAATGTCATTATTTTTATTTATTTATCTTTGTCTCAAACTAGGTCTTAATTTCCTCATGCTCAACTGATTTTGTTTTTCATTGAAGTCAGTTGTTCTTTTAAACTTCTTGCGGTTTCTGTTCTTCCAAATGTTGTGATTTGTTATACACTAAAGAATCATAGGTTACCGAAATAGTTTTCTTCGGGATCTAGTTTATTTCATAAATTTTTATTGATTGATTGATTGATTGATGTTTTACGCCAACCTCAGTATTATTTGAGCTATATTGTGGCGAGAACTGTTAAGTTTATTGAACAATTATAACAAATATATAAAATATCACTTTAAAACCAGAGTGTTAAATATATAAATATAATAAGAAAAATGTCAGTTTATAACTGTTGCACTTATTATTACTTTAAGATAAATACATTTAAATCTTATTAAATAAATTGATTGCTTTTAGATATTGACCGATTTTGTCGCCAGCGTCTTTTCTTAATATTTCTTCAAGAGAATCAGCAAAATAACAATCACGCTTGATATCGGCAACATTTACACATTCAATCAAAACATGTTGAATTGTATAAGGACAATTGCATGGAATAGCCTCAGGTCTGTCATTACCTTTGAGAATTAAACTATGTGTTGTACTAGTGTGTCCAATAAGACAAATGAATTAAACTATATGTTGTACTAGTGTGTCCAATAAGACAAAGAATTAAACTATGTGTTGTACTAGTGTGTCCAATAAGACAAAGAATTAAACTATGTGTTGCACTAGTGTGTCCAATAAGACAAAGAATTAAACTATGTGTTGTACTAGTGTGTCCAATAAGACAAAGAATTAAACTATGTGTTGTACTAGTGTGTCCAATAAGACAAAGAATTAAATTATGTGTTGTACTAGTGTGTCAAATAAGACGAAACTGTTTAAAACTGTCCACATATAAAATATCATATTTACCGAAGCTTCCTGGAGCAGTTCCATTATATGTTGTCGTAATGATAAACATCGGTCAAGAAGGGCTGCCATCTGACAGGGCAAAAATCTTATAAAAGGAAATTTTGTCAGCAATCTCTGAGGTAATGGATTTAAAAAACTATTGAACAGGTCGTCCAGCTCCTTCATGCTGTTTTGTAATTCTGTGTTTCCACCATGACCTGTTAACTATACATAAATTATATCAAAGTTAAGAATGTACAATAATATAAATATAATTGAAAAAAAAACGCTGTAAAAGGTGTGTTTCACTTGCTTTAGATAAAATTGAAATTCTGATGAAATGTAATGTTTGTAACGCTAATTTTGATTCGATGGCGTCAGAATTTTGAGGATGTAAAATCCAAGATTTACCGTCAGAACCCACAGCAACCTAATTGCGTATCGATTTTTAATGTTTTTGGAGGATTTGCATTAGTATAGAGATAACCAAATTGTAAGATCTAAGATTTAACAGTTGCAAGCATCCGTTTTCCAGTTTGCGACCGTAAAATCTACCATTTACCCCCTCAGATAATAAAATACAGTATGGTTATCTCCTAATTTCACGCTCTCCACTTTTTCTGAATAATTAGTTATGGGTTAACGTTCAGTGAGGAATATTTCAGCTATTTCAGGACGATAACAAATTAATTAATAATTTGAGAAGAAAGAATCTACGGTGTAAGAGGCAATCGGGGCAGAAAATTCAATCTTCCTACGACCTCTCTGAGTTTTCTCTTGTATCGAGAAATATCAATGAGATTTTTATACTGCACTAAGAGTGGCGAAACTCTGCATATTTTATGGAGTAAATGAACATAGTACCATAACATATATGATAACTCCAACTGCAATTAGTTGTAATGAGCTGTATGGCCATTAATTCCACATCAGCAGCACCAAAAACCCAAACACATGAAATCCGCAATTTCAAAACAAATGTTCAAATGCATAAACCCAAACGAAATCCGAATAATCATTTTTTCCAAATATGGCTTAGGAAAAAAACTACGATAGAGGAAGTTAAACCTTATGTTTTAGAACTTACATAAATTTAGATAATACATGTAGGAATAAACAAAGTGTACACATGAGATAAAATCTCATGTATATGTACACCATATCTAAAAAAAGAGCATACATCTCAACACGGGATGTTTTACCAACTCCACACTACATTAAAAGACAAACTCTTGTATTTATTATTTTACAAAAGGATATGGAGTAAATGAACATGAGACCATTACACATATGTGAACTCCCACTGCAATAAAAAGTTTGTCTATAATTGTTTGCGGCCAGTTTAACCGTAATGTGACCTGACTACATAGACGAAGAATACCCCTATACCACAAATGGGGAACCGCATGGCAGCTCTGTTTGATCACGGGTGGGAAATTTGATGTTCTCAACAAAAAACCCGGCGCCCTTGAATCTGTGATTACACTTAATAAGTGCAGTTCGAGAAAATCAAATAATTTCACTCCATAAAAATTTATAAAATTAGAGTTAATCAATCAAAAAGGCTTTTCTTTTTTCGTGTAACAATGGTAAATTAGTTTTTTTTCTTTATGTCCGGATTTTAGAATCGCCCCGAAGCGGCTGACAACAATAAATACGATTTCTGTCTAAAAGGCAGACTTCTATATGATCCCCCGATTTTAAAAAACAGGGTCTGTCACTTTGAATTAATTAACTTCCTGGTAGTAAAATTCAGTTGAGACCCACGAGTTTCCCAGCCGTGTTGATGGAGCCCCTGAAATTGAATCAGTTACCTAGGTGCCGTCTTCTAGCATTCATTACTTCTGTATGTAATTCTAATATTACGCTCTTCATTCCCTTTTAAAAACAAACCCATGTTAAAGGTCCATATTGTTCGAGAGCAAATCATTTCACACATTTCATTCACTGTATATTCTCAAAGAAATATTAACTGTATTTTTTTAATTTCATCGTTAAAAAAAATCATCATTTCGAGTAATAATTTTGAAAAAAAAACTAAAGCAGCTTCCATTTAAATTCCCCTTGTAAACATAACAAAGAGCTTGAGATAAAAAAAAAGCAATATTGTGAATTAATCTTTTCGACACAAAAAAAAAAAGAAAAAAGAAAAAAAAAAGAAAGAAAAAAAATGGGGTAAACCCTGCTTACCGGGTTGGTGATTATTTTTAGTGAAATGAAGCTCTGATATCAAATACATTTCGATCTCCAGTTTTCAGGAGTTTTTTTTTCTGAAACTTGCATTATCAGGCCGTTAAGTGAGTTCTAAAGCGCGGAATTCACGACAACTTCGGAAAATCAAGTTTTTCTTGATTTCCATTAAGAAACACATGCATGCAAGACATGTCTATAATTTTGGTTATGGTGTACATGTTTTATAAAAGATGACGCATATTAATACACTATCATACTTTCAAACATTTGCCATTTTAATTTATGTAACTTCCAAATGTTATTCTAACCAATTATTTATAGTGGCCACATCCCACTATTTTATAATGCCTAAATTCTTGCAAATAACTAAATACCGAAGTTACTGTGAATTTACTTTCTGCATATGCGCATTTCGACAACTCATGTCTCATCAGTGCAGATAAAATCTAAACGTTTGGAAGACCATAAACTCAAAGATGTTTAAAAACTGATAGAGAACAAATAACTAATATGATCTAAATGTAAAGCCAAAATCAGCTAAGGACAGAGCTTTGCGTGAGTGAGATACTCCTTAGTTTTGAATAAAGTTTACAAAAATTAAGTTATTGTAAGGTTCCAAAAATAATCGGCTTTCGGGTCAGCACCGAAGTACTGACTACTGGGCTGGTGAATACCCTCGGGGACTAACAGTCCACCAGCAGTGGTATCGACCCAGTGGTAACAAATAACTAAATACAATTGATTCTATAGATATCTGTGATTGTGAATGTTTATATGTAATGATTGTCTTCTATCAGTCTTTTTTTGTCGGGCACCAGATGACAGCGGTTGTAAGAATACTTTGTCAGTTAATTATATGCTTGTTGACCTTCCCGCATCCAGGGGTTAAACACCTTAAATGATCGAAATTGAGTAATGAATTCCGCTCAAATCCGTGCAAAGGACCGTCTCGAACTTGTTACCGGTATGTGCTGTGAGATAAGTTTATTTTTGATGGTCTCTTATTCATGTCATTGACTCAGATTGAAAACATAAATAAAAACGTTGCTGCATTGCTTGGTTTTACCATGTATTTCTTCCGTAAATTGTGGTTTACAGTGGGAGATGACCCATGTGAGATCGATGCACGCGACCTCATCTCACACCGGTAAATAACCAACCGGACGTGTTGATTTTTGTGATACAACAATCGTAACCATGACTAAACGTCATAAAACACCTGACGTCACAATGTATAGAACACTCAAATGGCGACATCGTTGTTCAAACAGTAAAGGTTACCAGACGTTTGTTTTTGCTATTTACGGAAGAAATAGGATCTTGCATCAGATCAGAATTAAAGATCGGGATATCTTTCACTCATGTAAGAAATTCTACGTCTTTTCCTCTCGTTTCGCTACGCTCCACTCGAGAAAAGACGAAATTTCTTACACTTGTGAAAGATATCCCGATCTTTAATCTGACCTTTCATTGTTTATTACATGCACTTTCTTCGACTTTTTATAAGTTAACTAAGACTACCAGCCGGAAAACTGGAATTCTAATGCACTTATGTTTGTAACGCTAATTTTGATTGGATGGCGTCAGAATTTTGAGGGGGTAAAATCCACGATTTACCGTCGGAACCAATAGCAACTTAATGGCTCAGACGCATACCAAACTTCCTGTGATTTAAAAATCGATTTTAAATGCTTTTTTTGTGGATTTGCATTAGAATAGAGATAACCAAACTGTATTTTAGGATCTTCAGGGGTAAATCTAAGATTTTACTGTCGCAAACATCCGTTTTCCGGCTCCGCTAACGCGTCGCCGGAAAACTCAGTTTGCGACAGTAAAATCTACGATTTACCCCCTCAGATCTTAAAATACAGTATGGTTATCTCTTAATTTACAGTACGAATTTACAGAAAACTTCAGAAAAACAAGGGTAAGTGTGTACCGTTTTACCATTGCAGTAGTTACTAGAATGCAACCAATCAAGGTCTCTTTTTCTTAAAGAGATGATTCCGTTTTTTCCTATATAGGAAGGCTTCAACTGATTGATTCCACCTCGATCGAGTTAAAAGATTCCATGCGTACATTGTTTTCATGTTGACTGTAAATAATATCCAAGTAATGTCCAATATTATCGGCTGCAATTATTGTTAAAAATTGGATGTGAAATTAGGGCACAACCATTTGATTCTGAAGGGGGGGATTTTTTATTTACAATAACAAAATCGTATCGTACCAATAAATCTAAGGTCAGATTATTTATTTTCTTGGATGTGCAGGCCAGATTATTTATTTCCAACTTTTTAAGGGACAGAATATTTATTTACAAATCTAGCAAGACCCCCCCCCCATCCCCAGAAACAAATGGTCGTCCCCTTAATAATCGAAATTATAAAACATTCTTTGTGCGTTTCGATGTATTTAACTGGCTTTAATAAGTTTTTTTTTACACTTAGATACGAATTAGAAAAAAGATTAGTTGAATTATTTTGCTTTGTATTACTAAAATGTGTTTTAAAGGAATTAGAACATATATATTCACAATCGGATTTTTTGAATGCCCATTGAATAAGACGTATGAATTTTTCCTTTATAAGATTATGTGGTAAGGTAGTATAGAGGGTAGAGAAATCAAAATTTCAAGGGATTCAAAAGGGGCATTATAAGCATTCAATTTGTCGAGAACTTCCAATGAATTTTATACACTCCAAAAATGATTGACACCAATGTTTTCATATACTTTGTTACAAATATTTATAACCAGGTTTTTAATAGCAATCAAAGTATTAGTGAGTATAATAGAACTTTAGTTGTAGAACAGTGACTAGATGACAAAATGAATCTAGATTTATATGGCGTTTTGTGGAGTTTAGGAACCCAGTACATAGTTGGAACTGTTTTACTAACCTATTTTGAATGATTTGTGTTGTAAAGATAAACTTGATATTACCGAATAAAACAAATTGCAGCTTAAAATTATAATAGGATAAAAAAAACCGATGTATCTGTAAATTTAGTTTCTTAAGTTCTGGCCATTTTGAAAACTTACGCCTCTTCAGTGCAGATAAAATCAAAATATTTGGAAGATCATTATTTCAAAAACATGTAAATTCTGATACAGTACAAATACATGTAACCAAAAAGATCTATATTGAAAAGCAATAAACAGCTAAGGACAGAGCTCAGCAAGCGGAAGATACTCCTTCGTTTTAAGCAAATTCTTCTTAAATTTAGATATTGCAAGTTACCAAATGAAATCGGGTATGGGTCTGCACAGAAGTACTGACTCCTGAGTTGATGGATGCACTCTTGGACTACAAGTCCAACAGCAGTGTCATCGACCCAGTGGTAAAAAATAACGACATATGAAAGCACTGTAAACTTTAGTTTCTGCATATGGCCATTTCGAAAACTTGATTTTCTTCAGTGCAGATCAAATCAAAACATTTGGAAGACCAAATTCAGCAAATATGAAAACCACGTAAAAATGTAAACACAGGAGAAACGATTAGGCTAAATATCTCAAAATTAAAACTATCTTTCTCACGATGGGTTATCGTGGTACGTGTATTTTGGCAAACAACAGGCGAGTACGCGCTATATCAGCAGTTGGATGATGAGTTGGTTTTGATAATATAAAGTGCATGTGATATTTTGTCAACCCAGTATGTATTTTGTGTTCGTTGTCATTACAAAGTTGCAATATATCCCATACATTATTTCGCAAATATGGATAATTGATATAGGAATTCCACATACACTTTTACAGCTTTCGACGTTTCGTTATAAATGCCTTAATATGAATAAGTAACTGGGCACTTTGCCAATCACTTTTTTGCCCTGTCCAACTCAATACGCACCTTTTGTTTTTCTCAATAAAAATGCAGTTCTAACGTATTAACACATTACAAATACAAGATGCTCATAAAGTTTAGTTTTGTTCAAATAAATCAAAAACACACACATCCAGAAAAAATTAAAATGGTGATATTTTCTGTAGAAACTTTTATTTAATGAACTCCATTAATGCATTTACATGTCTACGACTGGAAGTAGTTCAAATAATTATATATATCCGTCTAACATAAATTTGACACAGTAAAACTGTTTAATGTTCATTGGGAAGATTACTAGATCCTTATATGGGGGAGAACTTTACATCGATTACAATATGGAGCATTCTATAACACTAAAAACGACCAGTTTACTGTTTTTGCGAAAAAATAATACATCTTAACATTCACCCATTTCAGATTTCCAGACCCTGGTAAAGCTTTTGGCTGATTTCTCATCACAACTGCATGGAATCATGTATTTTCAATGGTATACCTATTATGAAAAAGAAAGGAAATGGGGTAAATGTGTCCATGTTAAAACGACCCAAAAGAAAACATCTAGGGGTCACCGTACGGTCTTCCAACATACTCTAGCAACAAATATATTGTCGTTTTGATTAATGATTTAAGAAGTTACAGCAATCCATCATGTCCTCCTATGCACCCACTTGTTTTGCTTTAACCTTACATGTATGGAGGGTTTTGATTGTAGGTACGCCCCTGGAATTTTAAGTTTCATTTGCGGATCCGGAAGGGAAGTTTCTGGGGTTTGGAGAGAACAGAGTGAATGCACATGGGACAAAGTCTCAACAAATACTTGAAAAAAATCAATTTTCTGGAAATAAATAGCATTTCGTGCTAATCTAAGCCACAACCGACAAAAAATAGCCTGAAATACTCCTTTTTTCCTGGAACATCATTGAAACCGTCTTTTTAACTGGACAAGCCGGTGAGTTGAGAGTAATTCAGGATGCATTTACTGAAAATAAAACATCACTTACGTTTACATTTCTACGCAAATAAGAAATGGAAAGCCGATATCTACAAATAATTATTACGCATAGCAAAATATTAACATACTTTTCTGCCATCATAGGGACATTTATCTGAAAAACTGAAAAGTTTTAAGTACTTATTATTGTAAGGGCCAGGGAGGGAGTGGTACATCAAAATTTTGAACTAAACCTCTTTTATCTAAGTGTCCTTGTTTGGTTTTTTAAAACAAATTCTTGGAGGTTTTTATATACACCTATTTGCAAAATACAAAGACCATTTATGACCGATCAATAGAAAAACATGGTAGGAAAAGTTTTCCGTACGTTTCCCTGTACAATGTAACCAAATTTGAAATGATTATATTTCAAAACAAAACACCAATACTCTTATGTTATCTGCCTGATTCTTACATGGACTGGTACTTTATTGTAATTGTGTTCAGGATAATAGACCATATCCGAGTTCTGGTATTTAGATTCACCAGCTGTTGTTTGTCCGCCCTACGTCACAAACGTGTCCGCCCCATGTGACCAAGAATGTACTTCAACAACATAGTTTCATGACGTTTTAGGCTGAATGACGTAACGTTTTCTATACTGTGACGTGGTCTGGTAAATCCTGATACCAGAACTCGGATATGGCCTATTACAATTAGATCATTTGTTCTTCTATAAATGAAACTTGGAAAAAAAATATTGCTGTTTTGGCAAAATTTTTCGTAAATTGTAACAGACATTTGTATTGCTCTCTGACTTTTAGCAATGTTCGATCACAACTTTTCTAATAATGCCAATGCATGACTTTTGATAGACAGTATTGTTCTGACCCATTAAATTAATGAATACTTACATTATTACACAGGATACATAAATGTAGCTTTGTTCCACATTTCGCAAATCCATTCCGCTCAAACTGGTGTTTTGGGCCGTGTTAAGCTTATACTGCACTTTGTTGAAGGCGTCATGAAGAACAACAATAAACGTTCTTCCAAAAGTCCAATTGGGGCTATTAGAATGGCGGTCAAAGAGGTGAAACATGGTAAAAATGGCGTCCCGCTGTATGAGGGTATCAACATATGAAAGGTGCTTATGATATTAAAAAGTGAACATGTCATAAAACAACATTTTACCCAGGCGGGTCATTTCAACCAATTTATTTTAGGTCAAGAAAATGAATAGGAGAATTCCTACGCCCAATTGACATCGGAAACCAGTTTCCTGTAAATTTGGGTTAAGATATCGATAATTTCCCCAAAATTTGAATGTGGAATATCGTCAATTAAGGCGTTGTTCCATTTGCTTAATCTTACCATGTATTTATAGGATTTTGTTCGATGTACATTTACTCTATATCCCTTTATTTGTTCGTTAACATACCTCCCAATAGCAACAAAGTATTAATTAATTTGAAGTGTACTAAAAAAAAACAATTGCCAAATGACAAGTGTTAAATGGAATTCTTATTCAAGAAGAAAAAATCAATTCTACTGCCTTTCTTTTGAAACACTACAAATATCGAATAAAAATCATCCACCTTTTCCTCATCAGTAATAAATTGGTGACTCTGTCCTCCTGTCAGCAGATTGTCTTATTTGTTTTGTTTGTATTTAACAACTCTCTCCGTGATGAACAATTACTCCGAAGTCCAATATTCCTATACTTTTAGTGTTTTTTTAATACCAATCGTGGTTGTTTCTTTAAAAGGAGAAATCTTTTGTCAATATTAACTTTTTGTGCATTTAGTTTTTACCCATTCACGACATATAGGGGGGATAGGTTTGGATCCAAGAAAACGAGTTTAACCCCAGCACTATTTTTGCGCCTGTCCGAAGTCAGGAATATATTGGTCCTTGGCTAGTCCTTGTCTTTTTATACCATTTTAGTTTCTTGATATTCGGGTTATTGGATTTGGTTTGTTTCCATTGATTTATTCACTTTTTACTCTTTGGGACCATTTAGGGCTTGCTATATGGTGTGAGTTGAAGACCGTACTATGACCCCTATATGCTCTGTTTTGGGTCGTTTTAACGTAGGGATAAGATCGATATTACCAAGTGTCATACACGGAATGAAGCCTCAGTATTTTCAAGTGGATCGAATTTTGATAAAAACAGTAAATTACTATAACATGCATGTAAATTTTTCATTAAAATAAATATATTAATTAAAAATTAAAAAAAAAGGAATTGTTCAGACCAAATTTGGTTCCAGGTAACGTTAAGTGACTGTTAGTGTCGGGCACAACAGTTGCGGATACAGGATTTTCCTTCTGAATCGTTATCCTTAGGCAAATAACCCCCTCCCCGCCCTTAGGGCCGCTGAAGTTACCCCGCAGGTCCAATTTAGCATCCTGGTAAGATGCTTTAAATCGACTCAAAAGCACCTGGTATTTCAGAATTTGCAAACTATCTTTAAATGATTTGGATTGAAATCTTTATTTCGGGATAGAAGGTTGTCAGTGTTTTGAAGAGTCATGACATCGCCTTCATCAATTGAAGTCTATATCCAATCCTATAGCATGTCCTCTTATTCTCTTAGAGCATGCGATTCTTACATATAGAGTATATCAAACGTAAAAATGTAGTGTATTTGCTGTTCGCAAAGCGTAAATCGGTAAATAAAATACCCTCGTAGAAAATTGAAAGACATAAATCGAAAAATAAATGCAAATATTAAATGTGTTTGTGCCCATGTAAGAATTCCAAATGAGTTTCTCGCTCGAAGTGGTACTTACTCCAGAATGGAGAACATTCTAATCTCGATTATGCAAACAGTACGAACTGAGGTAAATCTTACATCAGACAAACCATGAAGAAAATGCGGACTATTTTATACAGAGGAACGGTATTCTACAGTATCAGCCTCAAAAATGCTAATTTTGGTCACTTTTTTGAAAAATCAGCATAAACTTGACAAATCTTTTTCTTTTCAAGTCAAATGGGAAAAAAAATCAAGCGAGATGACAGTACCTGATATATTTCTTAACATCTTCTCCGCAACGTCAGTGAAATTAATTAAACTATCGAAATGAACAACCCAACATACAGAAAGTACCTGCAGTTTAGGGAAAAATCAAACTAACAAATATCAGTATTAATTTTAGCAACTGTAAATATAAACGTTAGCCGCAATAGTTGTTAACCCAACATGCAATCCTGATCATCAAAAGTCTAACATAAGGTTGGAAGGGTAAACAAGGACTTTTGAATTGTGTTCCTTCCGGATACAAATCTATTATTATACGCAAAAATCAATACATCAATACATTGAGAGGGAAACACTTATTGATGAACACTGTTGAGCTAAGGATGATTTATATTTAATCAGCTTGTAGCGTTTCAGGTTAATTGTTTTCA
>MJUU01023136.1:61987-104533 GCA_002080025.1 Modiolus philippinarum
CTTTCATAGTGATTTCTGAACAGATTTAAGATAGGGATGTTTCTAAGAACAATAAATATTAAAATGTTACGGTTAAAGTTTTCAAAACTATTTTTTAGAAATATATTAGTACATAATTGTTTCATACTGCAAATTTGAATAAAATTGACTGTGTGGAAAATGTTTGGGCTACCCGGATCTACCACCTTAAATGTAAGTGATGATGATAAATATGGCGTGCAGGCACTGTTCATGACCCTTACTTGTCATATTAATCAAGAGTTGCAATATTACTAAACTCGTCAGTATAACAGAAGACGGAAAATACTTCATAAAATGTAAAAATTTAAAAAAATGCATACAGTCTTCTATAACGTATGTCTACAGTTGTCAATGTATATCTCTCTTATTTTACATTAAATAAAACGAATATCATTTGATTGAAACATGAATATTTTTCGACTTTCATTGAAATTTTATTTTTTATGTTTTAATCATATAATTTTGTAGAAAATCGGGCTTGCGAACAATAGACTATAGACGCCTTGTAGCGTGATGAAAGGCATGTTATTTAAGTATAAGAAACAAAATGTTAAAAATGAAGACTGAAAGAAGTATTGATCTTTGATTTTATTAGGAGCATTAGATTGACTGCTATACTTAGTTTTTAAAAACATTGTTATACACGACCTATATCTTATATTTCAAAGTTAGTTTACAGGAACTAGCACCGATTTGTAATTTGCATTAGTTCATGGATTTATATTTTGCATTTTCATTGGTAGTCTACGGAAGCATGTAGGGGACATCGATTCTTTTTCTATTTCGTTGCCACGACAATCTAAGTCATTGCCACGAGGTAGCTATGTCGTGGCCACGAGATACTAAGTCTTTCCCCCGACATAGTAAGTCGTGGCCACGAGAGAGTTATTTCGTTCCCACGAGATACTATGTCGTTCCAAAGAAATACTAACTCGTGGTCACGAGTTTCTAAGTCGTGGCCATGAGATACTTATACACTATTAAGCCTTTAACTAGGTACTCCAACGAAAAAAATGAATGTTCGAATTGAATGAATATAACGGTGCAAAAAGATAGCTATCTGCTTCAATAATTAGACATTAAACTTTTTATCTCCAAAAAATTAAGATGAAGGATAAATTAACATCATTAAAAATTACAATTTGTCCACTTCCGGTATTTCATTCTCTTCGCATTTACCAGTTCTATAAGAGCTAAGGAGAAACTGGTTCAAAAATCATTTGGAGTTACGACGCTTTGACCACTATTTACGATTAATTATAACCAAAATTCGAGAAAACTGCAAAAACACGTAAAAGTTAAAATTTCCCTGCACCTACGTGCATTCATGAATCTTTTTGAAACTTCGCATTTAAAAAGTAAAGGTTGTAATTTAAATACAACACTTAACGTGCGTCTTCATGTACCATGTCATCATTGTCTATTTGTGCCTTGAAAATTGATAAATCATCAGTGTGCTTAAAAAATTCTTCGTTGGAGTATCTACTTCAACAACGAGCTTTGCTCATAATTATAGCTTTCTCCTGGCCATTATATAAAAATAAAATTTCACTTGTCCCCTCTATGCTTCTGTAGTTGTCTGCATTGTTGTGTGTTATTGTCATATAAAAGTAGGTGTATTATATGTATCATTTAAAACAGGACAGGATGTAGTATATATACTTGACTTTATAAGTAATCTTTTAAAAAGCTAAATTTGGGTCAGTTTTTATATTTCATAAGATATTTGCTGACTGTTGTAATGTTACCAAACAATGATCTTTTCGGATAAGGGTGTCAGATTTCTTTTTAATTGGTCATATTGATAATTTTAATAAGACGAAACATATCGAAATGTGAAACATAATAATTTGCATGTAATTGTGAATTCATTTTCCTGAGGATTATCTAATATTGATTTCCAAAGGAAATCGACACACACAGTAAAGATTTATATAGAATCTCGAATTTGAACCTACTTTAGTTTTAATCGCTAGATATTTATTTTGTATTTAATATTATATTAAATTGTAGTATATTATATAAAAACAAGCAGGTATAGTTCTTGACTGTGCAGTAGATTATGCGCAAGTTCTTCTACAAGACGTTAACAAATGCAATCCAAAGTGTCTGGCCATTGTGCAGTGGAGATTTTGTTTATTATTTTTACAAAGATAATTATGTTATTAAGCGTCTGACCATTGTGTAGTGGAAATTTCGTTTATTCTGTTTACAAAGATAGGTCTGTTATCAAGTGTCTGACCATTGTTTAGTAGATATTTTGTTTATTCTGGTTACAAAGATATGTATGTTATCAAGTGTCTGACAATTGCTTAGTGGAGATTTTGTTTATTCTAGCTGCAAAGATGAACATGTTATAAAGTGTCTGTCCATTATTTAGTGGAGATTTTGTTTATTCTAGTTGCAAAGATGGACTTGTTATCAAGTGTCTACCCATTGTTTAGTGGATATTTTGTTTATTCTGGTTACAAAGATAGGTATTTTATCAAGTGTCTGATCATTGTTTAGTGTATATTTTTTTTTATTCTGGTTACAAAGATAGGTATTTTATCAAGTGTCTGATCATTGTTTAGTGGAAATTTTGTATATTCTGGTTACAAAGATAGGTATTTTATCATGTGCCTGATAATTGTTTAGTGTATATTTTTTTTTATTCTGGTTACAAAGATAGGTATTTTATCAACTGTCTGACCATTGTGTACTTGAGATTTTGTTTATTCTGGTTACAAAGATATGTATGTTATCAAGTGTCTGACAATTGCTTAGTGGAGATTTTGTTTATTCTAGCTGCAAAGATGGACATGTTATAAAGTGTCTGTCCATTATTTAGTGGAGATTTTGTTTATTCTAGTTGCAAAGATGCACTTGTTATCAAGTGTCTGCCCATTGTTTAGTGGATATTTTGTTTATTCTGGTTACAAAGATAGGTATTTTATCAAGTGTCTGATCATTGTTTAGTGTATTATTTATTCTGGTTACAAAGATAGGTATTTTATCAAGTGTCTGATCATTGTTTAGTGGATATTTTGTATATTCTGGTTACAAAGATAGGTATTTTATCATGTGCCTGATCATTGTTTAGTGTATATTTTTTTTTATTCTGGTTACAAAGATAGGTATGTTTTCAACTGTCTGACCATTTTGTACTTGAGATTTTGTTTATTCTGGTTACAAAGATAGGTATGTTGTCAATGTCTGACAATTGCTTAGTGGAGATTTTGTTTATTCTAGCTGCAAAGATGGACATGTTATAAAGTGTCTGTCCATTGTTTAGTGGAGATTTTGTTTATTCTAGTTGCAAAGATGGACTTGTTATTAAGTGTCTGCCCATTGTTTAGTGGATATTTTGTTTATTCTGGTTACAAAGATATGAATGTTATCAACTGTCTGACCATTGTGTAGTTGATTTATGTTTATTCTGACTACAAAGATAGGTATGTTATCAATTGTGTATTGGAGTTTTTGTTTATTCTAGTTGCAAAGATGGACATGTTATCAACTGTCTTATTATTGTTTGATGGAAATAATTGTAAAATCCAACATATAATTTTGTGATAGCATTACTGCTATTCTGGCCAATCGCATAGTAAATAAAATGTAAACAAGTAACACCAGAATCCATAAGGGTTGGTTGGTTTCCTAGATTTTTGAAGTGCAGGTTGCCGGGAATTAACCAATTTTCAATGTTATCATTTAATATATTTAATTGCTTGAAATGTATATAATGCGTTTCTTAAGTCTAAATTCTCAATGTAAAAAATATTGAAAGAATCAGATTTTTATTTTATTTATTTATTTTTTTTTTTGGGGGGGGGGGCTCTTCCATATGATCATTTGTTTTAGATCCTTGAATTATATCATATCCCATTAGGTCAAAATTGAGTATTAAACATAAAGGTGTTTTAAACATATGAGTTATCTACAATACTATCCAAGCCATATCTATACTTGCTCTAAATGCGAACAAATTTACCGTAGGGTCAAATATTTGGCTGTTGAAGGCATTTATTTTGTCATATGCTCGGGAAACATAATATGTTCAACTGGCATAATCATACAAACATAACTGGTATAGGCATTCATCAGAGGCCAATTCAGTCAAAATTAGGATATAATTTCCTAACGATTAAAAAATATAACATTGCTATTTTTCAGACGACGAAGGCAAATTGATCTGGAAATTGATCAACAAATAATCGAAACGAGAAACAAAGAAGCTCCAGAGTACCTGTTATTTTTTAAACAATACGGGTATCTATTTTCAACCAATGGGTTTAAAAAAAACTCTGCTTTTGCAAATGGGCAACATGTCATTCAAACAAATGAATTCAAATTTTTTAGAGGATCAAAATCTATTTAAATCTTCCCGTGAAAAAAAAAACAAAAAAAAAACAAAAAAAAACAAAAAAACAAAATACAAAAAAAAAACAAAAAAAAACTCTAAGGTTGCAGATACACATGGATGTAAAAGTCACACAATTTTATAACGTAAGATAAAACAAGTGTTGATCGTGAGGTCCCCTACCGAAGGAATAATTCTTTGTTGTACCAGTAAAAATAGTTAAAGTAAACGAGTTCACAGTCAAAGGCACACAATCTGTAAAAATCAGTTGACCAGAACAAAATTCGATCCTGATCTGTAACTTCTGGTGGTAGTCTCACATACAATGTAAACAGTTAAGAAAAAACTCTGGAAATCTTTATTTTTTACACAATCTTCTAAGTCCAAGGTCCACAACTCTGTCATAATACAATAGACCAGAGACCAACTCGAAATAGATCTGTAACAACGGCAGTATAATACCGAAGGAACAAAGGGGTGAAATTCACAAAAATCGAAGTCCAAAGACAGGGCAAAAATGAGAACACAGAAAACAATGACGTTAGACACAAAAACAGACACAAAGCACAGAACCAGAAACCACAACATTCAGAACAAAGGCACTCACAGTGAAACTGAGAGTGACATCAGGTGCTCCGGAAGGGTAAGCATGTCCTGCTCTGTTAACAGCACCCGTCACACTGTGAGTGATTCAATTCGTTAAAATGTCAAAGTCGGTAGTCAAATCCGGGAAGACGTTAATCTAGCTGAAAAACTGACACGTCATATCTTTCAATGATGCTATGGTGACGGCCATAGAATTTCTTGAGGGATGAAATTAACAAAGGTTGATTAAATCCCTGACTAAGCAGCTTTTGGGACAGTGTTTTTGCTCTGTTCAAAAATTCACTGTACAAACTACAAGCTCGACAGTAACGAATTAACTGTGAAATGTACACTCCATTAGCTGGAGAGGTAGGTATATTGCTGCTAAGAAAGGGAAAGTTCACAATGGGGAAATTAAAATCATCACTCATAGTGGTAGACTCACATAGTAATATTAGCTTAATATTTAGAAAGCTTTAGAAAAAAGTCCGGAAAACCTATAATTTTCCAAAATTTTCTGATTCAAAGGTTCATAGCTCCGTCAAATATCAATAGACCGGAACCAAACTCAAAATTATTCTGTAACTCATGGTGGTGGACTCACAGTTTCATATCTGGAACAGTTTAGAAAAAAAAGTCAGGGAAACATATATTTTACCAATTGTTTTTCGTTTTAATTCCGTTAAAAATCAATGGACTCAAATCAAACTTGATCTGTAACCAATAGTGGTCGACTAACAAAGCAAATATCAGCTTAATTTCTGGAACAGTTTAGAAAAAAGTCCAATAATCTTTAATTTTTACACAATTTTCTAAGTCCAATGTCAACAACTCTGTCATAATACATTGGACCAGAGCCAAACTTTAACTAGATCTGTAACTTATAGTGGTAGACTCACATAGCAAATATTAGCTTAATATTTACGAAGGCTTTAGAAAAAAACCCGGAAAACCTTTAATTTACCAAAATTTTCTTAGTCCAAGGAACATAAATCCGTCAAATATCAATGAACCGGATCCAAACTTAAAAATTATTCTGTAATCTTGGTGGTAGACTCACATAGCATATATCAGCTTAATATCTGGACCAATTTAGAAAAAAAGGTAATAAAAGCCTATATTTTACCAAAATTGATCACGTCCAAGACTCATAACTCTATCAAAAATCAATTGACCAAAAACAAGCTCAAACTTGATCTGTAACCATTTATGGTTGACTTACATAACCAAATATTAGATAAATATATCTCATAGTCTTGGAAAAAATCCGGAAAACTAAGTGTGACGGACTGACGGAGGGTCTGACGGAGTGTAAATCTAAAGTCTTCTTCGGCGAAGCCGGTAGGGGACTAAAAAAAGAAAATAATTGAACCGATTCAGCAAATCAGTTAAACCGTTGAAGTTTGTGACGTAAATATCTTTTATAGGGTTCTGTACCAAAAATAACTCATTGCCATCAAATATGAAAAGAAACTGTTAACATAATGTAGTATTTCATCATCTGTTTATATAAGTTCGTTTGACCCTGTTACTCAGGTCAGGTTTGGACAGATTTAAGGAATTGGCTCTATATTTTGTCATGTGTTTATATTACATCGTTTGACCCTGTAAATCAGGTCAAGCTTGGATAGATTTATGGAATTGGCTCTATATTTTGTCATCTGTTTATATTACATCGTTTGACCCTGTTACTCAGGTCAGGTTTGGACAGATTTAAGGCATTGGCTCTATATTTTGTCATCTGTTAATATTACATTGTTTGACCCTGTTACTCAGGTCAGGTTTGTATAGATTTAAGGAATTGGCTTTATATTTTGTCATCTGTTTATATTACATTGTTTTACCATGTAAATCAGGTCAGGTTTGTATAGATTTAAGGAATTGGCTNGTAATCTTGGTGGTAGACTCACATAGCATATATCAGCTTAATATCTGGACCAATTTAGAAAAAAAAGGTAATAAAAGCCTATATTTTACCAAAATTGTCCACGTCCAAGACTCATAACTCTATCAAAAATCAATTGACCAAAAACAAGCTCAAACTTGATCTGTAACCATTTATGGTTGACTTACATAACCAAATATTAGATAAATATATCTCATAGTCTTGGAAAAAATCCGGAAAACTAAGTGTGACGGACTGACGGAGGGTCTGACGGAGTGTAAATGTAAAGTCTTCTTCGGCGAAGCCGGTAGGGGGCTAAAAAAAGAAAATAATTGAACCGATTCAGCAAATCAGTTAAACCCTTGAAGTTTGTGACGTAAATATCTTTTATAGGGTTCTGTACCAAAAATAACTCATCGCCATCAAATATGAAAAGAAACTGTTAACATAATGTAGTATTTCATCATCTGTTTATATTACATCGTTTGACCCTGTAAATCAGGTCAGGCTTGGATAGATTTATGGAATTGACTCTATATTTTGTCATGTGTTTATATTGCATCGTTTGACCCTGTTAATCAGGTCAGGTTGGGATAGATTTATGGAATTGGCTCGTTATTTTGTCATGTGTTCATATCTCATCTTTTGGCCTTGTTGATCAGGTCAGGCTGGGATATATTTATGGAATTGGCTCTTTATTTTGTCATGTGTTCATAGCACATCATTTCACTCTTTGATCAGGTCAGGTGGGAATAGATTTATTGAATTGGCTCTATAATTTGTCATCTGTTTATATTTCATCGTTTCACCTTGTTTATCAGGTCAGGTTGGGATAGATTTATTGAATTTGCTCTATATGTTGTCATCAATTTATATTACTTCGTTTGACCCTGTTAATTAGGTCAGGTTGGGAGAGATTAATGGAATCGGGTCTATATTTTGTCATTTGTTTCTATTACATCGTTTGACCCGATTAATCAGGTCATGTTGGGATAGATTTTTGGAATTGGCTCTATATTATTTGATTTGTTTATATTACATCGTTTCATCTTTTTAATCGTGTCAAGTTGGGGAAAATTTATGGAATTGACTGTATATTTTGACATCTGTTTAAGGTATTCGCCGTCCGACGGAAACATCTGAAAATATGATTTCTATTCAGCACTTAACGTTAGTATATGATTATAGGGATCAAATGTTTATTCAGCTGTTAAGAATATTATCATGACAAACCAATAATTATAAGCTGACGAGACAAGGAGTAATTAATCAGAAGTTGACGGGGTTATATAAAGTTGGGATCAATTAAGTATTGCAGTAAATTGAATATCAGTATTGAGACACAAAAAAATTCAGTAAATCTTAACAAATTGTTTGTAGTTGTTATATGCCGGGAAAGTTTTGATTGGTTATATAATTATATAATTCAAACCAATAATATAGACATTTAATACATGTATCTTCTTGAAATCCTGTAATTCTCTGGTTGTTACTGTTTTAAGGATTAGCTAAGGACATTATTTGCAAACAACCAACTGAGAACTTAAATGGTCAGAATAAATGTAAACATTAGGTCAAAATTACAATTTCAGGACCCAACCTTGCCACAGTTAGCCATAAATGGTCAAATGTTATCAAACGCAAGTATTTCCACAGCCATAAAGATCTGCAAGCAAAAGGTCAAAATAATATTTAATGACCCATCCTGACTTTAGAAAGCCATAAGCGATCATAATTATTTATCGCAATAGGCCATGGGGTGAAATCACTTTCCGCGCACCTCCCCCACTTCCCATCTAGACCGGTTTTTTTCAGTCCTCCTATATCCCTTCTTCAAAATAAAACATGTTAACACGAACATAACCTGCACGCATAGACAGTATAGGGCCACTTTTATAGTACACCGCGAAAAATTCTTGTATTTTCGTTTTAACCTAAGTTTCATCTTTTAAGCTCCATAATNAAATGGTCAAATGTTATCAAACGCAAGTATTTCCACAGCCATAAAGATCTGCAAGCAAAAGGTCAAAATGATATTTAATGACCCATCCTGACTTTAGACAGCCATAAGCGATCATAATTATTTATTGCAACTATTTACACAGCTATGAAATTTGAAAGCACAAGGTCAGAATGACATTTTATGTCCCACTCTGACCACAGATAGCCATAAATTATCAAAATTATTAATCGCAACTATTTCAATAACCATGAAATCTGCAATCATAAGTTCAGAATGATATTCTAAACCCCTACCCTTACCACAGATAGCCATAAATAGTCATAATTATCAATCACAACTATTTCTACAGCGATAAAATCTGCAAGCATTATTCAGAATGACACTGTGTGTCCCATCCTGACCGCAGATAGTCATAAATGATCATAATGATTAATAACAACTATTTCCACAGCTGTAAAATCTGCAAGCGTACGGTCAGAATGATATTATTATGACCCACCCTAACCACAGATAGCCATAAATGATTATCATTATTACATGTAATCGCAGCTATTTCCACAGCTATGAAATGTGCAAACATAAGGTCAGAATGACATTTTACGCCCCACCCTGACTACAGACAGTCCTAAATGTTCATAATTATACGCAACTATTTACACAATCATGAAATCTGCAAGCATAAGGTCAGAATAACATTTTATGCCAATCAACTGACAAATTACAATACATTGTCAGAATTTTTCATACAAATTTTACTAAGCTAGCTATGAAATTCGCAAGCCTTTTAAACCAACCCATAAAACCATTGAGTCATTTTTTTTTCATTGCAACTTTTAATACAGCCAAGAAATTTGATCAATATCTGACATACTTCCCATAGCAATTATTTGTTAGTCATAATAACCAAATAATTTGGGTCATTATTTTATTGCCTGTTATAGGTGACCAAACGGTCATCAGGAGTTAGCCCCACAATGGAAGAAACATTGAATATATTTGTTTATGTAATGAAATCATTTTCTCCTTTTGAGTTTTTTTTCGCTTTGAAGTTTACCGGTTTAAGCGGAATTCTTTGCTAAACGTCGAACAACGCTACATCCATGGCTTTTCTTGTCATGGATACGGGTTCGTCGACAATCATAAATAAAACTGGCAATGTGCTTTTATAATCACTGTCATCTGAAATTTGTAATTGTTGATTTTTTTGTATGTGTATTGTAATATTGCGGCTCATAAATAGCACAGTGAAAATTAGTAACTTCGGTATTTAGTTATTCATTAGGTAGTGACATTTTGTACAAAACATTGATGTAAATAGCTTTGGGTACGTCGAATATTAGATAAATATGAATTTGTAAGGGAGGAATATTTTGGAAGATTGAAGAGAAAGTAACAATTTTCGAAGGCGATTGTTGAATGATCAAATTAGTAAAATATGGTTATGTGACTGATTTTAATGTCGTCTTTTTAATTTCCGTGTGCATTGTGGCTGTCTCACATCCTTGTTTGTCTTTGTTTTTCTCTGTTGCCGTGTTTGCCATTTTTTTTTTGGAATTTGATTTTGTGATATCATCACTCCCCTTGTTCATTCGGTATTTCACTTCCTTGTTTACATAGTCTTTATTATAGACCACGCAACGAAGTTGCGGAGGGTATATACTTTGACTGGTCTGTCAGTCCGTCCCTCTGTCATCAAGTGGGTACACCATTTGTCCGAATAACTCCTCCTACAGTTTTTAGATAGGAAGTTTTTATCTTGCAGGATGATTGTTCACATATCAAAATATGCATGGTACTTTGATTTTGATTTTTGATAATTTTCAGATAACTAAACATTGTTTAACTTTGTTATTTTATGCATTATATTGCATTTAGGGTACATTTAGGGTACATCATTGTTCCGGATAACTCCCCTACAGTTTAAAAGAAAGGAATTTTTTTTTATTTTGCAGGTTGACTGTGCACATATCAAAGATATCCATGCTACTTGGATTTTGATTTTTGATAATTTTTCAGAAAACTACACATTTTATATCATTTGTCCGGATAACTCCTCCTACAGTTTTAAAGGCAGAAATTTTTATTTTGCAGATTGATTGTGTATATATCAAAGATGTACATTTCACTTGGATTTTGAATTTTGCTTATTTTTTTTTTACAAAGTTATTCATTGTTAAACTTAGTCATTTTTAGGCGAGATAATGCTTATAGGGCACATCAATCGTTAGTATAATTCCTCCTACATTTTTAAAGGAAGGAAGTTTTTATTTTGCAGATTGATTGTGTATACATCGAAGATGTGCATGCTAATCCGATTTAGATTTATGCTGAGATTTTTTTTATGCGTTATTGAACTTAGTAATTTTTAGGCGAGATAATATCCTTTTGGAAATTTGTTCTCTATCAGCTTTTACACGTATTTTGCTAATGGACTTCCAAAATGTTTTGGTTTGATCTGCACTGATGAGACATAATTTGTTGAAATGCACACATGCAGAAAATAAATTGGCAGAAACCACGGTATTTTGTTATTTGTCCGAATAACTCCTACTAAAGTATTTAAGGTAGGAAGTTTTTCTTTTTATTTTTGCAGATCAATTGTGCATAAATTGAAGATGTGCATACCACTTGGATTTTGACTGTCGCTGTTCTTTCATAAAATAAATGCATTTTTAGGCGAGATAATGCTTAAAGGAACACCATATGTCGGATGAATCCTGCTACAGTTTTTAAGATATTTTACATGCTGGTCGTGCTTCTGTAAGTGCAAACTACTTGGCTTTCAATTTTTGATATTTTTTTAATAATGCAGAATTATCTGATATGTGGGGGCTTGGGGTATGTGAGCTTACTCACTAAGGTTCTTTAATTTTGCAAATTTCAGTACCTCCATCGTACATAATGTTTGCTGTGGCGGTAATATTTGCGAGATTTCTTCATTCAAACGGACATCTTGTCATCATTTTTATTAACGTTTTGTTGAAATTGCTTATCTTCTTCATAACAATCAGTTCAAATGTTTTGATTGGATCTTCACTAAGGTGACATAAGTTTCGAAATGATCATCTGCAGAAATTAAATTTACAGTTACATCGGTATTTCATTATTTGTTGATGTAATTTAGCTAAATAAGATTCTATATTAATTTAGTAAAATATAAATGCCTGAGTCTGCATTGAACTAAATTTGGCCTTTGGTGGCCATCACAATGGAACTTCGAGACCATCTGACACAAATTTGGAAAAGAGTCATCAAGTATCAACTTTTGGAAAGAGACTATTGAAATGTCGGATCTTGCGGTCCCGTTAAGAACGAAAAAGAGAAAATCAAAACGTGCATATATGTCTATATAAGGCAAAGTTCGGCAAATCTGCATAGCCAGGTGAGCTAATAAATCCAAAAAAGTATCCGACAGATCCATACCTCATCCAAGATAGCTGCCAGCAGAAAACACCGTATTGTCAAATGTGAAAACACATTCAAGCTTAATTCACCTGTTTGGTATGATTTACGAACAAAAATAGCTGCAAAAGTTTTATTGTTCATACAAAACGATACTTACGTCGTTTTTATTTTTCAAATTTCAGTAGCCTATTGTAAATAAGGTTAGATGGGGCGGCAGTATTTGCGAGATTTCTTGTCATCATTGTTATTAACATTTTGTTGAAATTACTCATCTTCTTCATAACAATCAGGTCAAATGTTTTGATTGGATCTTCACTAAGGAGACATAAGTTGTCGAAATGATCATCTGCAGAAATTAAATTTACAGTAACATCGGTATTTTATTATTTGTAGATGTAATTTTGTTAAATAAGATCATATATTGAGCAAAAATAGCTGCAAAAGCTTTATTGTTTATTTTTATTCTGCTGATTGTCAAATTTAGAAACATCGCCGGCCACAAAATCGTTCGATTTTTTTAAACAATCAATTTATTTAGTAAAATGTAAATGGATTTCTCTTAAAGTTTCTAATAATGTAAAAGTGAAACTGGCACTTCTCTTATTTCTAGCAAATTTTACGACCGCCTGACCGGTGTGATAAAAATATTTCTCATCTCTAGTTAGAGAACAACTCACGCGAAATTTCTCGCCAAATCTTTCCTGAACATAATGCTCGGTGTTTTATATTATGTCATTAAAGAAACATTTTTTACATTTTAAACTCGTTAATTATGAAATTTCTCACATCTTATTAACTAAATTTTCAAATGTTTAAAAATTCGACAAGTCTCGTTATCGAACAATTGTTAATCTTATTTAACTCGATGTGAGAAATTTAATAATCAAAAACAACGGCAGTAGAATACCGAAGGAACAAAGGGGTGATATTCACAAAAATCGAAGTCCAAGACAGGGCAAAAACGAGAACACAGAAAACAATGACGTTCGACACAAAAACAATGACGCCAGACAGACACAAAGCACAGAACCAGAAACCACAACATTCAGAACAAAGGCACTCACAGTGTGAACTCCAGTGAAACTGAGAGTGACATCAGGTGCTCCGGAAGGGTAAGCATGTCCTGCTCTGTTAACAGCACCCGTCACACTGTGAGTGATTCAATCCGGGAAAATGTCAAAGTCGGTAGTCAAATCCGGGAAGACGTGAATCTAGCTGAAAATGTCTACTTTCATTTGGGATACTGACACGTCATATCTTTCAATGATGTTATGGTGACGGCCATAGAATTTCTTGAGGGATGAAATTAACAAAGGTTGAACAAATCCCTGACTAAGCAGCTTTTGGGACAGTGTTTTTGCTCTGTTCAAAAAATCACTGTACAAACTACAAGCTCGACAGTAACGAATCAACTGTGAAATGTACACACCATAGGCTGGAGAGGTAGGTATATTGCTGCTAAGAAAGGGAAAGTTCACAATGGGGAAATTAAAATCATCACGCTTGTCATATAGCTTAGATTTCAAACGTCCATCTTCGTCAATATACAATAAAAGATCTAAGTACGAAGCTGAAGTAGGTGTTTCAGTTGTTTCTTTAATTTCAAGCTCATTTGGATAGATCTGATGTAAATAATCCTTAAATTTAGGATTATTAAGAGAAAGCACATCGTCTATGTAGCGGAAGCTGAAATTAAAGGACTGGGCTAAATGTTTTTGTTTTCTTTGAATAAGCCCTTGTAAAAACTTGGCCTCGTACGAGTAAAGGAAAATGTCAGCTAAAAGCTGCGCACAGTTTGTTCCCATAGGAATCCCTATTGTCTGTTGGAAAATACGACCTCCAAATTCGACAAAAATATTGTCGATCAAAAATTCTAACATTTTGATTATGTCAGTCTCGGTGTACTTCTTATTTGAATCGGTGTTGTTCTTAACAAAATATGTCTTGTCTTTCCCTACAACTAAATAGGTGTATCTGGGTTCTCCATTTTTTGTGCAGAAACATTGATGTATTAAATCTGCAATTACTGTTTTCAGTTTATTGTGTGGCAGGGTTGTATAAAGTGTAGAAAAGTCAAAAGTTTGAATGCTATGGCAATGGGTAAGACTGGTTGAGGAAAGCTGTTCAAGAAGATCTTTTGAATTTTTAAGAATCCACATTTGATTCACACCGCTTGTGGAGTAAGCTTTATTACAGTAATTTTTCAGGCCGTCTCTGACTGCGGTCAACAAAGTAGTGAGTAGCTGTGAAAGAGGTTTAGTGGTGCATCTGGAAGACCCGGCAATGAATCTCTGTTTGTATGGATTCTTATGAAGTTTAGGTACCCAGTAGATGTAAGGGAGTTGATTGTTTTCATCATTAGCTTTTATGCCAAATGATGATAACACTGAAGTGTGATTTTTTACAATCTCATCCCTCGATATTGTACTAGGGGTATAAGTAGGGTTTCCAACTTAGTTCTCGTTTTAAAAACTATATTTCTCCTTTTATGTTTTTATCAAATTATTATGTTTATCTTTAACACTTTTTTTACTTGTATATTGCTTTATAGTTTTATATTAATATTTTATATATTTATTATAATTATTAAATATACTTAACAGTTCATGCCACGATATAGCTGAAATATTGCGTAAAACTTCAATCAATCGATATTGAATTTTGTAATACAGTAGTTCTATATCTGTATTTGTAAGATACTAGACCACATGACTCCCACATACACTCTTTTAAATAATAATGGTATCCAAGCAAGGAATAACTTCTCACAAAGATACAAATATAACAAATTTACTAAGTTTTATCAGTTTTATCATAATTTTAAATTGATTGAAGCTACTCAAAACATTCTTTTCGAAAAAAAATGTACTTTTGATGATTGGCACGCACGTATTTAATATTATATACATAAAAAATAAACTATAAACATGTATAAATGACCCTACGGATTCCGATCCAAATAAAGTAAGAAAGAACCGAACCGTCAATCCAAAAACGGATACATGTAAGGGACTGTGCAATATCTATCTGGAGGCGGGGCCGGTAAATAGCTTTAAATTATTTTTAAAAAAATTTTTGCCCCGCAAAAAATTTTTTATAAAAAAAATACTCGCCCCGCTTCACCTTATTTCAAAAAAAGTTATTACCCCGCCATTATAAATGTAATTAAAAATAAAATTATTTGGCAAGCATAGATGAAAATTATTTATAATATCTATATTATAACAAACAGAATCACTGTAGTTTTTAAATATGATGTCCAATAATTATGTTATGGTAAGACATACATATTAAGTGCCCAGATTTGGAAAAAAATTTCATTAAAATTAACTGAAACTTGGTGTGAAGTAAAACAAATGTGCTATGAAAAGATACAAATAATTATTTATAACTTCAAAATCACAAAAGAATTATTTCGTTTTGCAAAAGTGCTCCTGTGTATCCATTTTGTTGCCTTATTTACTAATATGAAGAAATAATTTATATCTACAAAGTTAAGTGTCAATAATTTAATTAGTTTTATTGAAATGAAGTGGCACTTGGCATGAAGTAAGAAAAATATGTACAAAGCATAAGTATAAAGTATCCATGATATCTGGGAAAACCGAAGAAAATTATTTTGATTTTCATACTTGACTGTTTAAGTTGTCCTTTATACCAATACTTTGAATTTTAATTATTAGTGTCCAGATTTTGAATAAATTTCACTAAAAAGTAATGAAACTTGGCTTGAAGTATGAAACATATGTACCAATCTTTAGTATAAAGTATCCATGATATCTGGGAAAACAGAAGAAAATTATTTTGATTTTTATACTTGACTGCGTAAGTTGTCTTATATTCCAAAAACTGAATTTTAATTAGTGTCCATATTTTGAATAAATTTCTCTAAAATTTAATGAAATTTGGCTTGAAGTAAGAAAACTGTGTGTTGAGCATAGGTTCAACACAAAAGAAATCCAAGATATTAGAAAAGAATAAGTTGGATTTGAAAACTTGGTCTCTTATTTACAGATAAGTCATAATCTAATTTACAAGGTAATAACGCCCCAAGATTTTGATTAAATTTCACAGAAATGTAAAGATATTTGGGATAAAATAAGAAAAATATGTACTGAGCATTGATATGCAGTATTCAGTGATATCTGAAATATCACAAATAATTTTTTTTTCAACTTGACTGTGTATAGGTTGAATTATGCACATGTACCTAAAGACCTAAACTAATTTTTAAAGTAAAGTGCCCAGAATTTGAATAATTTTGATTAAAATGAAATAAAACTTGGTATGTAGTAAGAAAAATATGCCTACTACGTATATGCAAAGTATCAATAATATTTGAGAAAGACTGTGTGAGTTGTATAATATACTGATCAGACAAAATTGGAATAATTTTGATTGAAATGAAATAAAACTTGGTATGTGGTAAGAAAAATATGCCTACTGCGTATATGCAAAGTATCAATAGTATTTAAGAAATAACAAAAGTATCATATTACTTTTAAAACATAACTGTATGAGTTGTCTTATATACTGAGCAGACATAATTTGATCTACACAGTGAAGGGCACAGATTTAAAGTAGATATCATGAAAATATATTGAAAGCTGACATGAAGTAAGAAAAATATGCACTGATCATAGGTACAAAGTAGTAATGATATCTGAGATATAACCAGAAAGATATCAGTTTTTAAACTTGACCATGTATGTTGTCCAATATACTAAGACCAAGACTAAGACATTAATATTTGCTCTCAGTAGCTGGAGTTTTAGATTTTTTACACTTACCATATTTTAAAACAACGGCAGTAGAATACCGAAGGAACAAAGGTATCAAAAGCAAATCAGTCTTGCGAAAGTTTTAAAAAAAGTTGATGCCCCGCCAAAAGCCTTTGTTGAAAAAGCTATTACCCCGCCAATTATTTGGATGAAAAAAGGATTTGCCCCGTCCATGTTTGAACCGGCCCATACTTCTGATAAATATTGCACAGTCCGTAATCCAAGGACACTGGCAACATCGGAAACAACAAACAAATTCAGATTGTGTTCTCTCTCAAATAGTGTAATGATTTTAAATAAACATGCACATGTTTATTTACATAACCATGAATATAACATATAATAAAATATTGACAACCGATTTAATATATACATTTCAAGCAGACAAATATGATTTCGTATACATATTGTAGCTATACATTACATAACTTATTTGTGCAGGAGTTAAGAACAGGTATAAGATCTAATCAATATGCATATGATAATTCAAAAATGATGTTTACTTTTGAACATGTTAAAATATTTTTTTTCTACCTGGGGTGGATAGGAGATTACTTTATCATTGCCAGATAGAAAGGACATAAAACGTTAGAAACAACGGCAGTAGAATACCGAAGGAACAAAGGAGTGAAATTCACAAAAATCGAAGTCCAAAGACAGGGCAAAAACGAGAACACAGGAAACAATGACGCTAGAAACAAAAACAACGACGCAAGACAGACACTAAGCACAGAAACAGAAATCACAACATTCAGAACAAAGGCACTCACAGTGTGAACTCCAGAGAACTGTTTTTTCCCATCTTCTCCTTATGTACCTGAAATAGTGCTAACTGTAAACTTATAATTCCAAGATTATTTTTCAAATATTAATTATCAATCACTGTTAACACTTTGAACTTAAGGGTAAGCAAGGTCTCAGATTAAAAATACTCTATAATTGTTAAACAACCTTCACTGTCCATTGTGATGTGAAATTAAACTTGATTTCATTTGATTGGAGTTTGGTTGTCATAGAAACAGTCATTCATTAAAAATTGGTTTGTCGAAAGACATATAAACATAGATTTCGTCGTTGTCAACCAAAATGATAAAATTTTAGGAACTTCTATAACTTTCTCGTATCTAAATAATTATATTCAATGGCAAAATAATTTTGAGCCAATATTCAGTATGTCTTCAGAAAAAAATCCATATTTTGCATTAACATATTTTATGTATCATTTTTTTCTTCTTTTTTTGACTGCACCATATTCAAGCACTCACATGCCATTGACAGATGACGATGAAAAGTCATATCATCTTTTGTAAATTTTGTAAATTTTGTTTAAAACTAAGGAGTATCTCCCTCATGCAAAGCTCTGTCCTTAGCTGATTTTGGCTTTACATTCAGATCATATTGGTTATTTGTTCTCTATCAGTTTTTAAATATCTTTGAGTTTCTGGTCTTCCAAACGTTTAGATTTTATCTGCACTGAAGAGACATAAGTTGTCGAAATGCGCATATGCAGAAAGTAAATTCATAGTAACTTCGGTATTTAGTTATTTGTAACCACTGGGTCGATGCCACTGCTGGTGGACTGTAAGTCCCCTAGGGTATTCACCATCCCAGTAGTCAGTACTTCGGTGCTGACCCGAAAGCCGATTATTTGGAATTTTACAATATCTAAATTTTTGTAAATTTTGTTTAAAACTAAGGAGTATCTCCCTCATGCAAAGCTCTGTCCTTAGCTGATTTTGGCTTTACATTCAGATCATATTGGTTATTTGTTCTCTATCAGTTTTTAAATATCTTTGAGTTTCTGGTCTTCCAAACGTTTAGATTTTATCTGCACTGAAGAGACATAAGTTGTCGAAATGCGCATATGCAGAAAGTAAATTCATAGTAACTTCGGTATTTAGTTATTTGTAGTAATCAACATCCATTCCAGAAGTACGACACTTTCAGCATCTATGAACATGGTTAACTTTTTACGTGTGTACAATTTACAATCCATATATAGGGTCTTACGTATGAGAAGCACTGATATTCATATCAAATTGGAATTTTAGGGCCACTTTGATGACTTAACGAACAATCTCTCATTGATAGTTCTTATTAATCGCCTATTTTTCGTCATCTGTGAATAAATAAAATGGTTTGACTTAAAAAATGTTATTGACAGATGACGATAAAAAGTCATATCATCTTTTGTAGTAATCAACATCCATTCCAGAAGTACGACACTTTCAGCATCTATGAACAAGGTTAACTTTTTACGTGTGTACAATTTACAATCTATATAAAGGGTCTTATGTATAAGAAGCACTGATATTCATATCAAATTGGAATTTTTGGGGCCACTTTGATGACTTAACGAACAATCTCTCATTGATAGTTCTTATTAATCGCCTATTTTTCGTCATCTGTGAATACATAAAATGGTTTGACTTAAAAAATGTCTTTCGCGCGGACTTGATCGAGAAGATCCTATTTTGCAGCTGTCTTCCCTATTAAAAGTAGATTTTTTTCGGAATTGCATACAAATGACTAAGAATGAAGTTAAGTTGAAAAAAATCGAACATAGGGTGCCTGTGTGCTTTTAGATAAGATATTCTACTCCAATTATTACAAGATATTTCCTGAAGTACATATCTGGTCAAACACATTTTCACTATTGTTCAAGAGTTGGTATTAAATAGCAAACGTTTTCTCATATAATAGGGTTTTTTTTCAACTTGTGCAATATAAACAATGTATGCTCTCTATATTTTTCAGTTATGGTGTACTTGTGCGTGAGAGAATTTCTCATATGGATATACTATTGATACTTTCAAATTTTGGCAATTATTTTTGTAATTTTCGAAATTTAATCCAGACCACCTGTTTTAAGTGCCCACATCTCACCTTTTTATAACGCCAGGTTTTCTTACATTCGACTTGATGAGTGCCCTGTGTTTGTCTATATGTTGTAGTTGTCCACTAGCTTAAGACACTAGTGCTTTTGTCGGGCAAAGGATGACAGTGATTGTAAGAGCACTTTGCCAGTTTAATTGATGTTTGTTGACAATCCCGCACCCATGACCAAGAAAGACATGGATGTAGCGTTGCTCGACAATTAGCAAAGAATTCCGCTTAAACCGGTGCTAGGGGCCGTCTTGAACTTACTATGAGGTATGAGCAAAGCTCATTGTTGAAGGCCTCATGGTGACTTCAAGATGGAGAACAACAATAAAAGCGTTTTTCCTTTGCTTGTTTTTTTACCATGTATTTGTAGAGACTTTGTCTCATGTGCATTTACTCCGTATCCTTTTATTCATCATACATTTTGTCAATTTTCCTTTTTTCAAATTTAAAAGTTTTCATTGGTATTCAAATTTTCTTTCTACTTTATTCATGCATATGTATTATTATTTATAGTACTGAAAATGTTATATTTTGTATTATATATTAATGTGTTTTCTGGAGACGGATTTTTATAGGCAAGTTGTTTGTTTCCGAATCCTTGTATTGTATAAATGTATTGTTATGTATATGAATTCCTGAATAAAATATTGTTTATAGTAAGTATAAACCTCTAACATAAAGCTTAGTAGGTGCGTTAAATATGCCCCATAAAATGTGTTCAGCAGAAGTCATGACCTATATTGTTTCCGTAAATATTCCTTCTGTTGTTCAAATTGTTGATTTACAACCGTTTGTATAATTTTTTAACATGAATGTTTATAAATAAACCGCTCTTTATTGGTTTTGTAATGAATCGAAGAAAATCCTGTGCCAACAGAAAAATATCGTCTGTTTCCAGGGCATAGAAAAAAGAAAGGAAACGGGGAATGTGTCAAAGAGACAACAACCAAAAGGGGAGTAATAACAACTCAAAGCCACCATAAGATCTTCAATGAACGGTGAGAAAACCCCACACCTAACGGCATGTCGGAGTCAGCCCCTGAATATAGAGTAATTAAGTTCTGCGAAATAAACATTATCCTAGACTCCTATAGACATAAAGTAAACTAACTAGAAAAAGGACAAGAAACACAAAGGCTTAATAAATTTCCTGACTTAGGACAGGCGCAAACCTGCTGCGGCGGGGTTAAACTAGTTTTATTGGGCCCAAACCTTCCCCTTACAGCCAATGTGATAAATCAAAAAACAATCGTAACAACAGTAAAATTCAGCAACAGGACTGAGTCAATTGTGAAAAATGAAACTGAAAGTCAACTGACATGCCAGCTCCAGACCCATTACCAACTGACAAAGTAAGTTATGTACCCTCAGTATACAGCTTCCACCAAGATTCCTTCCTGTGAGGAGTTTAGCATAATGATTTCATACATATACCAGAATACACAACCCGTGTCCATTTAGAAATTTAGAATGTGTTTAGTTAAAATGCAAAGACCCTATCAAAAAATCAATGTTAATACCAAAGAAAGCCATACGTAATGACTTGACGACAATACCGTAATTATAACCCTTATGAATAAGACGACTTAAAGGTTTTATAAGTTTGTTAGGCGAGTTTAAGTATTTTTACTCTTATGTAAAACATTACCGTAAAATAAGGGATGTGAAATACCAGCCTTGATTAGATGTTTACAGGTTGCATTGTATTTATTGTATTTATGAACTAAGTCTTTGTATCGATGATAAAATTTAGTAAAGGTTTTAACTAGTTTGTGATAACGAAAACCTTGATGTAATAGTTTTTCAGTTATAAAAGATTCCGTTCATTAAAATCGCAAACGTTATTACATACTCGAGCAAATCGAACAAGTTGAGATATTTAAACACCATATGATGGCGCTAATGGAACATCGCCATCAGGAAATGGATAATTAACTATGGGAAAAGAAAAACCGTCCCTTTTATCATAAATTTTAGTATCTAATTTACCATTCGTTATATCAAAATTGATGTCTAAGAACGGACAATGATGATTATCAGAATTGGCTTTATTCAAAGTAAGTTCCTTAGGGTACATGTCCTTATAATACGTATTGAAGTCGTCATTATTTAAAGTTAAAATATCATCCAAATATCGGAACTTTTCAATTAAATGCTGTTTAGATGGGTCTTTGCTGATGTTGGTCATAAACTGAGATTCGTAGCAGTACAAAGAGAGGTCGGCTATTTTTACATTTTGTATAGCCTGTTTTAAATACATGCAAATTCGTTTGCCAAAGTAAGTTCTAAGTCAAAATTTCTCGGCTTTTTGATTTTATGATTTTATTTGTACATTGATAATACAAAAATGCATTATAAATTTTTTTTAAGGACATATGAACGTCGATTTGATTTTAAAAGTAAAGGCTTATAGGTTTCTCACTTTATACATCTGCTCATTCATTTTCATAATTTTGAAATACAGATCTAAATGAAATATGAATGTCGGTTCAATAAGTTTTTGATTGTCATACTTGGCAAAAGTTAAGAAATTGTGAATGTGATACCAAAAATTGTTTAAGATGTAAATTTTGAACTGCTTTAGATTATTCACCATGTCTTTTCAAATAATTGACGTTTTCTTATTTTTTGACACATGGGATTTAACAGCGTATATGGTTTATTGGTTTAGTTATTCTATGCTTGTCATTTAAAATATCGACCCAGTCTTTAAAATGTAAGGTGTAAGCTGTTTTTGGTAGGGGGATTTGATATCTTATAAGAATTATGGACAAAAAACTATTTCGAAATATTGAGTAGTAATGTTTTCCGCTATTAATGTCCGGTTTGATTATGAATATTGCTAGAATATAGGGAAAATATATATCGAATCTTACTGTTCGTTTTTATTTGTAGATTAAGCAACAGTTATGCTCTCGGTCAAATTGGTCCCAAAAGCCCTATAAATTTGATTACCTACCTGTGCACATGACATTGAGCAGGGTAGACAGTATATGAACATGTAATTCTTTCGATTTTTAGAGAGTATTCCCGTCACCTGAATCGGTTTTCAGGGGCTCCGGCTACACAGCTGACGGGCGTGTCTCCAGTTGGTGGATAGGTGAATGCCTTGTCTATGCGGGGTAGTCAGATCATAATTCGGAAAGCCTGACTGCGAACCATTGTAGCCAAACTTTGTTGAGAAACCCCACACTCCATGCAGTATAAAAACCCCTTTTATATTGTTTAAAAAGAGCAGAGTCACTTGGACTCGTATAGAAGGCTAAATTTCTTACCCCTTACCCATTTATCCAATTTTTCCAGTGGCAATCAAAACTCGTCCCTTTTGTCTCTTCCACCTTTGTTTCTTTTTTTTCTCTTATTCATGTTTTTAATTGACTTACTTGTCCTCGTCCTGATAAAGGTGAAATATTGTTCACTCGACGTTGAACTCTAAAATAATCAATCAATAAATTTGAGAGTATTAACCTAACGGTATGTTCAAGTGGTCAATAAGAACAAGACGCTCATCTTTCGATTTATGCGATTCTAATTACGAAACATTTATATAGGGGTGTCTCTGATTGAAAAAAAAGCCTAAAATTCATAACGCCTGTAGTACCAAGTACATAATTTCTTGGTAAGCCTTTTCTCGATTAAATTTGGGAAGCAATTGCTTTGCCAAACAGACATTATCCGAGTTTTGGTATTCAGATTCACCAGTTGTTGTTTGTCCGCCCTACGTATGTAGAGGCCACAAACGTGTCCGCCCCATGTGACCAAATTCCTGGTGAAAAACATTCATTTTTCTACACTCTATACTACTCTTCCCCATTCAAAATTGAAAAGTCTTTTGATTGATCTTTTCAAGAACGCATTTACTTACAAAAAGGACAGAGCTTTAAATATGTAACCTTAGCATATACATCTACATATTTTACTAACAAAGTAACAAAGGGTAGCATACGCTACTATACTGAAGAACAGGTGATCAGCGTGCTGGAATTTCTCATTGACAACATATTTGTTCAGTTCGGGGGCAAGATATTCCAACAGAGAGTCGGCACTCCAATGGGTACGAATTGTGCTCCTCTCTTAGCCAACCTGTTTTTGTTCACTTACGAAACAGAATTTTTGCAAAGTTTCGTCAAACAAAATAAAATTAAAGAGGCTAGATCCTTTAATTTCTCATACAGATATATTTATGATGTCTTTTCGCTTAATAATAGTAAATTTGCCGACTATATTCCATTAACATATCCCCCAGAAATTGAAAAAAGGAAACTACAGACACTAACCATCCTGTTTCGTTTTTAGATTTACTATTGGATTTTGACGACAGTGGCAACCTCACGAATTTATGACAAAAGAGACGATTTCAATTTTAATATTGTAAACTTTCCACACCTCGACAGTAATATTCCGTCTTCCCCAGCGTATGGAGTATATATTTCTCAATCAATCCGTTACGCATGCAGTCACTTTTAAGAAATTTTGAAACGACACAGATATTTAATTCGTAAACTTTTAAATTAGGGCTTCGAGAAATGCAGATTAATAGTTTTTCTGACGAAATTTATTGGACGATATCCAGATTTGATTGAAAATATTTAATTCCAATTTCAAATTTTATTGAAGACGGTTTTGTTTAAGTTTTGGATTCTTCTTTGGGGTTTCTCTTTTTGCCACTTTAGTGTGATTTGTGCACCGACAAAAACATTTTACCTGTATAATACAAGGCTTGTACTTCGAATGACAAAAACATTTTACCAGTGTGAGGAAAAAATCTAGGTTTTGACCAAACTATGGCTTTGACATTTAACACAATCTGGGCACACAGAGGCTATAGTTAGTCGTCATATAAGGGGGAGGTTGATGCATCATTAAACCTGGTTTAACCCACCGTTTTATTTATAAAATGCCCGTTCCAAGTCGGGAATATGACGGCTTGCTAAATTCATTTTTTCATTATATTATTCGAGGTACTCAAAACTATTTACATCCTTTTTTGCCTATAATGACAATACTTTCAACACTTTGTCATTTATTAGTTGAAGTATTCATAGACACAATCAAAATATCAACAACTACAAACTTGAGATGACAGTGACTGTAAAAGCAAATTACCAGTTTCATTTATGTTTGTAGGCAAACCTACATCCATCACAAAAAAGACATGAATGTACCGTTGTTCTACATTTAGCAATGAATTCCACTCAAATTGGTGCTAGGGGTCGTCTTGAACTTACGATGAAATATGAGCGAAATTCATTGTTGATGTCCTAATGATGACTTCAAGATGAAGAACAACAATAAAGCGTTGTTCCATTGCTTGGTTTTACCATAATCAACGAATTTCCCTGTATTTTTTTCCTTTTTTGCTCATTTTTAACTTGAGTTTGTCTTTCCTGCTGTATAGTCTAAAACATTCAAATGCGAGAGATGTATGATCTATGATCATTTCGGTTGTTGTGTACGTGTGCTTGAAAGAATTACTCATATAGATGCACTATCATATTTTCAATTTTTGGCTTTTTTAAAATTTTTTCTAAATATCAATTTGTTATTCTTACCACATGTTTATTGTTCCCACATGATTTCTTACTTTTGACTCGATGAGTGCCCCTTGATTGTTTAAGTGTTGTTAGTGTCTTTTGCTTAGGGTCATCTTGAACTTACTATGATATATGACCAATTCTCATTGTTCAAGGCCTTATGGTGATTTCAGGATGAGCAACAATAAAAGCGTTGTCCCGTTGCTTTGTTTTACTATATATTCATGTAGACTTTGTCTCGTTTGCATTTACTAGGTTTTTCTTCTTTGGTAATTGCGATGGCACGTCTTCGTCATGAAACTTTTGATCCACACCGTTTGTGGAGTAAGCTTTATTACAGTAATTTTTAAGGCCAACTCTGACCGCGGTCAACAAAGTAGTGTGGAGCAGTGAGAGAGGTTTAGTGGTGCATCTGAAAGATCCGGCAATGAATCTCTGTTTGTATTGATTCTTATGAAGTTTAGGTACCGAGTAGATGTAATGGAGTTGATTGATTTCATCATTGGCTTTTCTGCCAAATGATGCTAAAACTGATGTGTGATTTTTTACAATCTCATCCCTCGATATTGTAGTAGTGGTATAAGTAGGGTTTCCAGATGAACTGTCGATGCCAATCTCCTTCACAAGGCAGTCGAGATAGTGTTTCTTACACACAAGTAGTATGTTGTTAGAAGCTTTGTCTGTAGGGACAATGCCATAATTATTGACGGAAATATTGTCAAATCCTGGTAAATAAGGGTTATTTGGTTTCCATAAGGAATAAAGTTCCGAGCTCAGACCCTTGACCTTCATAGTCCACCAAATAGAATGCTTTTCTTGTTTTTGCTTGGCCGAGAGTCTCATATATATGCTTAAAGTAACTTTATAAAATACTTCCATCGATTAATCATCTTCCTCATACAAGTTGTCCACCGTTTTACTTGATGTTGGTCAACATAGGTTATTAACCCTGTTAAAGAACACGACAAACGTCGTTCGTTTTAAGTATTATGTTTGCTAACATGAATTTGGATGCCATTAACCTAGCCAATATCTCGCATCACTTTCAATCATTTCGTATACATATACTTCACCAATCGGATCTAAAATTCTCATAAATGTTTGTTGAGGAACCTTGAAATCGGCGACCTTGTCTATACCACCCGTTTCTTCATGTTCTAATTCACCATAAAGATATAGTCACTGTGGTTACGTTATAACGGGAGATTTGAATATCATTGAAAACAAGTCTGTCCGTGATATCCTTGCAAACAACTTCAATATCGAAGGAAAAAAAGATTACAAAAATCGAAGTCCAGAGACAAGGCAAAGGTAAGAACACCAGAAGACGGAAGACCAAAGACGCTACACAACTACTAAACGCAAACACTACAAATACAACAATAAATATTAAAGCACTTACAGTGTGAACTCTTAAAAAGAGTAGCATCAGGTGCTCCGGAAGGATAAGCATGTCCTGCTATGTACAAAACATCCTTCACACTGTCAGTGGGTGAATCCAGTGTCAAGTCGGAATCGATAACGCCAAATTCATGAAGACGTAAATCTAGCTGAAAATTTCATATCTTTACGACATTTCATATCTTTCTATGATGTAGTTGTGACGTACATAGAATTTCTTAAGGGTCGAAAGTAACAACGGTTGAACATAACCCTGACTCAGCAGTTTATGTGACAGTGCTTTTGCTCTTGCCACAAAGTCATTATATGAGCTACAAGCTCGGCAGTAACGAATCAATTGTAAAATATGTACTCCGTATGCTTTGGAGGTAGTTATATTTCTGCTGAGGAAGGGAAAATTCACAATTTGGAAGTCAAAATCATCGCGCTTGTCATACAACTTAGATTTCAGACGTCCATGATAGTCAATGTATTACAAAAGGTCGAGGTGTGAAGCGAACTGGGTGTATCGATTGTATCTTTAATTTCAATGGGGTGTATCTGATGCAAATATTCTTTAAATGTTTGGTTCATTGTCTATATATCTGAAGCTTCAACAAAAATGTTGTCGATCACAAATTAACGCATCCTTATTACGTCATTCTTACTCTATATCTTGTCCGACTCAATATAGTTCTGAACAAACTATGCTTTATCTTTTCTTATTACCAAATAAGAATACCTGCGTTCTCCGTTTTTTTTTTTTTTTTTTTGGTACAGAAACATTGATGTAATAGTTTGGAAATAATTGCAAAAGGACTTAAATTCTGTAAATGTTCATTACAAGATTTCTAACTTCTTACGGAATAATACGCCAGAAAATGGATTAAGCGTATTCAAGTTGAAGCCTTCGTTCTCTTTCGGACTGGATGAAAGCTGTGAGATCAATGCTTCCTAAACTAATCACTCAGCTGGGAAGAGACCTAAAGCATCACCAGTTTTCAAAAATGTGTGGTCAGTTACTTGTCCTCCATTAATGACAAATATGTTGTTGTTCCTGCCTATAAGCCCCCTTATAACATGATTTTTCATTCTTAATTATCGAAAGAAAGATCATAGCTTTGATAATTTCAATGAAAATCCAACTTACACAACTACTTCTCTGTCCAAGGCGAAGATATAACAGAACCAATAATGTAAAAAATGGATAACATGAATAAGACAAAAGACAAACGTTGACGTAGAATTCGGGATAGCTAGACTTAGTACCGGCAAAAGCAAAAGCCAGCGGTAGAGTTAAACTGGTTTATGTCTTTTTTGCTTTATTTTGAGATTGTCATCCGCGGATGAAGACAGGGATCTCCCCTTTTTGTACTGGGAACCCGAATTACATAACTGCCCAAACAAACAGCGATGCATCACTTGATCTGCCAAATGTTCTACAAAGCCTATTTCGAAGTTGATCATCTCCATCTTGAGGAATGTAAAAGAAAGTCTTCAACAATTTCGCGATGCGATGTAAATCAAATGTAGATATTGAAAACTGATACTCGATTTACTGAACATCTCCCATTTCATTCGCTACTCAATGGCTTGTGGCCGATACAATTACTTCCTTGATAAAGCCAGGCTGGTAATAAACAGGTCACTTGAACAAGGGCTTGTTACGTATGACTTGTCATAACTACAGAAATTTTACGGCCGACACCAGCATTTTGAAGACAACAGACCTTTCTCTTTAAAAACTTAGGTTTGTTGTTTCCCCTACCGAATTAGACTTTCCTACCGGAGTTGACATGTTTAACACGGCGGGCGTCTTATAAGAAGCAGGAAATGCTTACTCTACCGGTACACCTGATCTCAACCATTTTTTTTTCATTGGGTGCGTGCTTTTAATCTTCGTATGTGGGTGAGTGTTTTCATTTTTCTTTTCTAAGTAGTTCTCATGTTTTGTCTTTGTTTCCTTGTTTTTCCGATGTTGTCATTGACTTTGGATTTTCAGTTTCAGTTCTGTCCTCACTTATTCATAGAAATCTATTTGATTTCTGTTTTATATTACTTAGTCGGTTAAGCTATTACCAAATTTTCCAAAACCGGTCACTTAACCTTATTTCACCTCTGATTGCTAATAGTATCAAAAAATTATCGTTCAGGCGTATAGCTGCACCCTTCCTAGGGATATATATAGAATAAAGAACATTTTTATCTAGAGATAGTACTCGGAATTCTATGTATTTGTTAATGCCGTGCAGGTTAAATTGTCCGAGTGAGCGTCTTGAGTAGTTTTGTTTAGGTTGCTTCTCTTGCAGAGCTGAAACAGCAGTGGCTCTAAGCATGTGTTTTAGTTCTCTGAAAACAGCAGCAATCAGGAACGAGACAATACTCACTTTTGTTCACTTCAATATTTTGTTATTGGTTAAAAAATTATAAAAATGGATCAAAGAAAAATGTAGGTTAAACAATGATAATCCTGTCAGCGAATTGTGGAGTTTGGACTTGGTGGATAATCTTAAATGGTTGTAGCAACGGAGGACTTGAGTATAGGTTCCCAGCTCTCCAAGACTACAACAATCAAGATGTTAAAATGTTGAACAAGAATTTTTCGTAACAGATAATTCATGTAATATACAATAACTTGCAAAGTCTATTGTCAGTTAAGTATAAAAACAACTCTAACACCAAAGTATTTGTGGTACAAAAACAAACATGTAAAATGAAAACAAGTTCTTGAACGTACAAAGACGACAATGCTTTGATGCATTTATGTATTTTGACAAAGAGGGTGGTCACTATAAACGTTCCAATTTAAAATTTTGCTTTTGAAAATTTCAATATACAACAATAATATGGTCATATAAAGCAGGTTTGATGCGTGCAGGTACGGGATTCTTACTTCGTTTAGTCATGTAGTGTCAAAGTACGAATTAAAACGGTTTAGGAACTTGTTCACAATTATCATGTAATTTCGAGTTTGTAAACATACAATTGTTATATAAATGTGACAGTTGAAAATCTGTCACGTGGGGCGTAAGGTAACCAAATGCTCGCTAGTTTGAAATATAAACACAAACCTTCTTGTACTCATTTTCGATATTCAAATCATAGACCATATAAATTCGTACGTAAAGAAAAGTTGATGATTAAAATGTACTGAAAAAATGCGCATGTCAGTTGTAAATATTGACCCTATAAAAATCCATGTTAATACCAAAGACGACAATACGTAATGAATTGACGACAAATCCGTAAGTATAACCCTTATGAATTAGACGATTTAAAGGTTTTATAAGTTTGTTTGGCGAGTTTAAGCATTTTTTACTCTTATGTAACAACGGCAGTAGAATACCGAAGGAACAAGGGAAGCGATGACTACAAAAATCGAAGTCCAAAGACATGGCAGAAACGGTAACAGATAAAAACAAAGACAAAACAAGGACGTGAGACAGCTACAATGCACGGAAATAAAAAGATAACATTAAGAACTAAGGCACTCATAGTGTGAACTCCCATGAAAACCGGGAGTGACATCAGGTGCTCCGGAAGGGTAAGCATGTCCTGCTCCGCTAGCGGCACCCGTCACACTATCAGTGAGTCAATGCGGGGTTGAGTCAAATCCGGTTATGTCAAATCCGTGAGGACGTGAAATTTAGCTGAAAATGTCCGTTTTCATTTGGGACACAGACACGTCATATCTGTCAATGATGTCATGGTGACGGCCATAGAATTTCTGAAGGGATAAAAGTAACAAAGGCTGAACAAATCCCTGACTAAGCAGCTTTTGGGACAGTGTTTTTGCTCTAACTAAAAACATTACCATTAAATAAAGGATGTGAAATACCGGCCTTGTTAAGATGTTTACATGTTCCATTGTATTTATGAACTAAGTTGATACAATTTAGTAAAGGTTTTAACAAGTTTATGATAACACATGGATAACGAAAACCCTGATGTAATAGTTTTTTTTTAGTTGTGAAAAGATTCCGTTCATTAAAATCGAAAGCGTTATTACATACTCGAGCAAATCGAATAAATTGAGATATGTAAACACCATATGATGGCGCCAATGGAACATCGCCATCCAGGAAAATTGTTAATTAAGAATCGGAAAAGAAAGTCCTTTTTTTCTGTATATACTCAGTTTGCAAACTAGTCCAAGTTTGTCTTGTTAGATTTAATAATAAATTTTAAATGTGATGGTTCTTGAGTTTGCAATTTTGATACGAGTTGAACAAACTATGATGGGGGCTGAATTATGCTTGATCTTACAAATCGTGTGTTTGCTTCCTATGTCATATATGGAGTTTTGGTCTGGTACCTTTTCAAATATTTTTAGAACTACACTGTCAGTGACAATAGGTATCATCAATTTTCACTAGTCCAATAACAAAAAACATTGTTCCTGGACATTTAAAGATATGATTAAGGACATGATTAAGGTACTTTACCGCTGCCTAACAAAACATTTTCTTTATTATCAACTTTATTATCAACTTTACATCAGATCTATCCAAATGAGCTTGAAATTAAAGAAACAACTGAAACACCTACTTCAGCTTCGTACCTAGATCTTTTATTGTATATTGACGAAGATGGACGTTTGAAATCTAAGCTATATGACAAGCGTGATGATTTTAATTTACCCATTGTGAACTTTCCCTTTATTAGCAGCAATATACCTACCTCTCCAGCCTATGGAGTGTACATTTCACAGTTGATTCGTTACTGTCGAGCTTGTAGTTTGTACAGTGATTTTTTGAACAGAGCAAAAACACTGTCCCAAAAGCTGCTTAGTCAGGGATTTGTTCAACCTTTGTTAATTTTGATCACTCAAGAAATTCTATGGCCGTCACCATAGCATCATTGAAAGATATGACGTGTCAGTATCCCAAATGAAAGTGGACATTTTCAGCTAGATTCACGTCTTCCCGGATTTGACTACCGACTTTGACATTTTCCCGGATTGAATCACCCACAGTGTGACGGGTGCTGTTAACAGAGCAGGACATGCTTACCCTTCCGGAGCACCTGATGTCACTCTCAGTTTCACTGGAGTTCACACTGTGAGTGCCTTTGTTCTGAATGTTGTGGTTTCTGGTTCTGTGCTTTGTGTCTGTCTGGCGTCATTGTTTTTGTGTCTAACGTCATTGTTTTCTGTGTTCTCGTTTTTGCCCTGTCTTTGGACTTCGATTTTTGTGAATTTCACCCCTTTGTTCCTTCGGTATTCTACTGTTTCATTGGAAATCCCATGGATACAAATTGTGCACTTCTCATTGCAGGCCCCTTTCTGTTCTGTTATAAACGCTACTTCATGAAAACAACTACAAAATGGAATCATCCTAAAATGATAAACTTATTTCAAACTTTTCAAATAAAGCAAGCAGTGATTCTAAATACTGCCCTTTTCTGAATCTAACTACCACCTATGACTTTGCGAAAAACTGATTTCATAATTACTAATTCCCTTTTTATTGACGACGACATTATAGGGATTTTGTCCCATGTACATTTATTTCATATACCCTTATTTGTTTTTATAACTGTAGTGTTTGTCTTTGGTGCAGTGTTGAGTCCGTACAATATTCTCCGTGCTTGAGGTGTATGCTCTGTATATTTTGTCAGTTATGGTGTATTTGTTTATGTTAGAATTTCTCATAAGATTGCGCTATCAAAATTCAACATTTGGCTTTCTTGCTTTGTAAAACATTAAACTATCTGTATATATATTGCCCGAATCTCCCGATTTTACTTGCCAAGTTTTCTAACAAACAACTCAATGAGTGCCCTGTAGTCGTTTATATGTTGTATTTTCTGTTGATCCATTTGTCGGGCAACGGATGACAGTTTTCATAAGAATACTTTGTCCCATATGTTATGCTTGTTGACAACCCCTGCATCCATGACAAAAATGATATAAAACAGGGGGAAAATCTAGCGTTGTTCGACAATTAGCAAATGAATTCCGCTTAAACCGGTGCTAAAGTTCGTCTTGAAATTACTGTGAGGTAAGATTGTGCTCTTTGTTCATGGCCACAAGGTGACTTCAGGATGAAGAACAACAATGAAAGCGTTGTTCCATTTTCTTAGTCTTACAAGGTTTTTTAAGGGATTTTGTCCCATGTACATTTACTCCAACCCCTTTATTTCTTCATGTTAAAGAAGAAAAAAACCGAGAAAAACAGTGATAATTACTTGATGTTATTGAAACTAATACAATTCTGATCAACTGTTAATAAATATAAATTTAGTTAAATATATTAATGCTTTGAATTTCTAGTTATATAAATGTCTTCATTTGCATTTATTTCTTTGTTACGAATATGCCTTTCTGCTTTAATCAAAATGCAATAGGTAGCTTACAAATTGTAATTTTGTACGAAGAACACTAGACGTATCAACATAGACACGACTGCATATATTCATTCTCGAATCATGGTTTCCGGTTCCGTCGTGTTCTCTTTCTTTGTACAACGCGAATATGTGTATATTGGACAAGCAAAGACACAAATGATTGGCCAAAAAATAAGCAAAAAATTGAGGAAACATGAAAAACATTTGTCACAATCATCCTCACCTGATTTAATATTATAAATGTTTAATCCAAGAATGATAATGCTCAAGGCAATATCAAGTACCGATATGACAGTAGTGGCCTTTGCAAAAGTTGTCATTTCCCAGTTAGAAAGAACCAAACTGTAGAAAAACAGCAAAATATCAAATTCTATCTCGCCATATCTGTAACAAGTCATCACTTTTCGAATTTTGTTATCGTCAAACGGATCTTCGCTAAGATAAATATCAGAAAGGACGAAAAGTTCAGTAGCTGCATAAACAATTATAGTAAAGACAATAATCGATATAAACAATCCTAATCTTAAATGTCCGTCTATAAACGTTTCTCTGTGTAACACACAAACAGCTACTAAGACTCCAATACAAAACAGAAATCCGAATACAACACGGGCAGTTAAAACTTGTTGTTTCCGTTTGAGAGAGTGTTGGTTTTCTCCACAGCCATCAATTACATTCAGCAGAAATGTGCAACTTAGATCCAAAAAAAAGTCGAATGCCGACATTATTATTATTTCTGCAAAAAATCAAAATTGTCAGGTAGGAAATTTGTAAATATATTGTAAATAAAAACAGCCCCTGATAAATATATAGTTAAGCATATTGAAACTATCTGCAACTGAAAGATCGCAGGTTTTATCATTTAATCGTTTAACCTTACTAAACTCCTGTAGGATCATTTTGTCGTACATTGTGACATACTTGCTTTGAAAAATGCATTGCAAAGAGACATACGTTGAAATATGATCATATCGAACAACTAAATTCACAAGATAACCTTTACAGGTCTTATCACTAATCCGTACAGGTGATATTTGTTTTTAGAAAAAGAAAACGGATATATTCAATAAAACTTAAAATTCCTCTGCTATTTTGCAGAATAATGCCTTTCTGGAGTTATATAGATTTTACAACTGCGTTGCATAAGGCATTCTTATACGCGAGATGGTTAAACTTTTAAAATATTTAAAAAATTAGCAATTGGGATTGCCAAAATATCAGATCTCAAGTGATAATTTGAAAGATATGTTTCTCTAATCGTTTTTATGCAATATTTTGACAAAATCTGAATGAACTAGAGGATGTCAAATCTGGCTTAACAAGAATGTCCCCTCAAAAGTAAAATTAGATAATATGTATTGTTATGTGGTAGAAATGACCAATAATTTGCCAGCAATAATGAAAAACAAAATTCGCTCAAATTAACTTTTTAATCAGACAAAAAATCAATTATTGTACAAATTAAATATACAATATATGACTTATCTGACAATAATGAAGTCCAAGTAAATATCCAAATGAATAGTTCACTTAATTCCACCAATTAATGTCCAATAGAATAATCCTTATAATCCTCACTAAATAGTTGATAATAGATTCACAATATTTGATGTCGATTTCCAATACAAAAGATGTGTGTGATAATCCTATTTAAACTAATTAATCCTGTATAAACTTATTAAACTGACTGACTTAACCCTTTTCAGCTACCTTATATAAATACATTTATTCTTTCCAGAAAAATCTTCACAGGATATAACTAGAACATTCTTATCAACTAATTATCACATGACTAAAATGATTATGTAAGGAAAACCTCTAGAAAAATCTAAATTTAAATTCTAGAACATTCCACATGTTCTAAGGTGTAATAACCTTGACCATTGTTTATTGTAAACAAGTTACATAACTAGGCCAAACAAATTGCATCATATTAAGGCCTTACAAAATAAAAACAATCAATACAATGTATTATAGAATATTTACAACATTTAATTACCTATAACAGTATTCAAATTCTTTTTTGACACATAATATATCTTGATAAAGCACTTTTCTGAAAACAGTGATTACTTGAAGTTTTATCAAACCATATCATTTCTCAGCTTCACTCTAAATCCCAAATTATTCGCAATTATAGAAGTCAAGACATATTTGACGAATATTAGGTTTATATATCAGCAAACAGAAAGCAGTTAAGTGACAAATCTGAAAATCGCATACACAATACAACTCTTCATTTTCAAATTCCAGACAAAATTACAAATCATTCACTGCAGAAAACGTAAAGAACCATGGATGATTTTTTTAGTTAAAAATCAAAATATCGGCAAACAGGAGGTAGTTATGTGACAAACCTGAAAATTGCTTAAAAACGATACAAATCATCATTTCCAGGCTTCAGACCAAATTTCAAATCATCCCCGCTAATACAAGTGTTACATAGTATTTTTGTCAATAATTCTGCTACATGAAACTTTAGGTTGTCATTTTTGGCGCTGGGATACACAGTTCTACGTAACAAAAGAAAAAAGAAATTTTGGTCAGAAAGATCTCCTATATTTGATAATTTTGTCATACAAAGCAGTATTTTGTCATACAGAATAAAATACAGTAATGTGCACATGTAATAATATAGATAAAAATACACAGTAATAAAACAATATAATATTCAAATGTTGAATTATTTGTGTCATTAGATAAGATAAATATATGAGTTTGTCAAAGTGTGATTTGAAAATATCTATTTCTATGATTCTTTTATTTCAAAGATATAATTTGAAAAATTGGTATTTAAAATATTTCCATCACGCTTTTTTTTTAAATCTTGAATTTGTAAAAATATATATTTAATGTGCATTTGTGAGGGGAATTTAACAAACTATTTATAAAATTATGGTCAGAAAGATCTTCTATGAAAGAAAAGCCCAAAACTCCGCTATTTATTCGGTTCGGGCTTTTTGAACTTATGATTTATGCGTCTATAGTATGAATTTGAATATGCATTTTTTTTGCAGTAGTGTGCGTATCAAATTTAACATATGGTTAAATAATTATGGTATGGATTTGTATCTTTATAGATTGCACTGAAGTTGAAGATGAAGTTTAATTTAATTGTAATCAGATTTTAATTTAATTGTAATATATAACACTGTCCGGCACCGACCATGTCTTTACGTCATTTTGAACTCTGAAATTTCATTTTTCTCATATTCTTTTGGTCAAGAGTCTTTCCCATTACATCTTATGTAGAATTTCTAATCATATTCAATAAAGGTTTCTTGATGGTTTTGGCCGGCACTTGTTTACACAACTCTGTGATAATAAAATTGTTTTATGCATTTGTTGTGACATATTATTTCCTTAAATGAGTTTTACATTTTATATAAATTATTTTTTTTTCGGTAATTTAAATTATTTAGGAAAATGTTTGTAAAGGTCAAAATGTCATAACTTAGTTTTTAAGTACAAAACTAAAATGAAATCGTTTAGATTAATATGTTTTTTTTTAATATATTGTTTTTTTAATATTTTTAATGAAAATTTAGCCATGACACAAGCCAAGAAACTTTGACAGAAGAAAATTGTTGACGGACAATATTGAAAACTATAGGGCACACGCATCTGCATCTCGATACGGGAGCCTACGAAAAAAAAATCAATGCTATTTTGGCAGTTAGATACATTATTTCATTTAAAAATACTATGCCAACAAACAGTAATTATTAACCGCTTTCAAAATAATAAATCACATGGGATCGAAAATAAGGATAATGGGACGACGAATTATCTTTTTACTTTTATACCAAGGAAAAATAACTGTATTTTTTATATTCAAATATCGTGTACCAACAAAGCATTCAAAAATAAAACTATAGCTAATATATGTATCATACGCATGGTTACTTTAGCGTACATGTAGTTAATTTCAGGGAAAAGCCATACCTTCCATTTTTGCTATAGACGTCTTACATTGTTATAGAAACCTCTTTCATGCTGGAAAGCTGCAAACAGACACATCATTTTATTTAAAATATGTCAAGAAACAGTATATTTACAGATATCACAAAGACCAAGAACAACTTGGCCGGCTGGGTCGACAATTAAGAGATAATCTTGGAACTGTTATATTAAGGAGATCTGACAGTACAATGTTCCCCTTTTGAACCTTAAATTACTGTAGATAATGTATTGAAACGACTTTTCGAAGTAGCGAGCTATGTTGTATATTTACCATGCAGACACATTCCAGTGACCAGTGCAATGCAACAGTCGCATAAAAATGGAGAAGTTTGGGATAAGCTCCCCTGTCAATAATGCCACAAGTAATGAACGAGACCAAATCATTTATGNATAAAAATAAAAAAAAAAAAACAAACAAACAAACGAAGAAACACAACAAACACAATAATTCTAGATACCAAATACCACGATGTATAAACACAAGATATTGAGTTTGTGTAAACGATACACGAGATAATGTCTTCATTAGGGAAACAAAGGAGAAATGTTTGTATAATTATGCTTCATCATTGAGTTTTTACAGTATTATTTGTTGCAAACGCAGCTTGCGTTGTTAAATGAAATATACTCTCTTTAGACTTACATCGGAAGTCCATTATTCGTTGTTTATAGTGTTTTACTCCTAGATAGATTTTTAATTACTTAAATAACCTCTTTATTGGGGAATGGAAATAATAACAGAACAGAATTTACATGTACCAAAGTCCAAGAGGCAAAAAGACAAAGCATGTGAAAGTTCACCGGAAAATTGTAAACCACAATGGTCCTGGCTAGCTCCTTGAGCTAGCCGGCAGTTTAGTGGCGAGCACCCCTTGACCCATCTCTCTTTCCCTTCAAGATAGTGGGCATGTAGTTAGTGTTCTACTTGTATTGGGTTTTATTGTATTTTTATTATACTATAGGGAAACAGGAGAGATAAGGGGGAGGTTCGGGAACCCATAAACCGATTAATACTACCACTGGATTTTGCTAGTGCCGGTACCAAATCTGGCTGTCCCGACTTTATATCGTTGTCTACGTTTGTCTTTTGTCTTATTCGTGTTCTTCATGCGTATTTTCATAGCAGATTGTGACATTTGAATATAATTTTCAATCATTGTAGGTGTTTCCTGTTTTTAATCACATTGGTAGACATTTCAAAGGAAAGGTGTGTTAAACCCTTTTTAATGGCGATCCAAACATCCCTTCCATTGCAGTAATTATGATGACTAAACCCGAGTGAAAAATAACATCAAAACATTTTCATTCATTACTCTTACCTCCAAAATGTATGTTTCATTTATTTAAGAAATAATTTATGCAAGTTATCCTCTATTGTAGTTTTAACATGGGTAGGCATTATATTCGTGAGTATTTTAACGCTCGGGCTAAAATACCACGAATATAATGCCTACCCATGTTAAAACTACAATAGAGGATAGCTTGCATGAATTATTTCTATTCTAATTATGACAAATACGGTAATTTCCCATCGAGGCGTACATATAGTGTGTGACCACTTAAGTGGCTGTTCCATTTACTCCCGTGTGACACTTTGGTAAATATTTAGAAATACTGTTCACTTTTGACATAGGATGCAAAAAATATAAAGCCTTTCTTAATTTAATAACAACAAAAATATAACAGTTAAATATTTGCAACAAAACTGTAAACAATTTGTGACTACGTCTCACATCACACACGTATGAAATCAATCGTCAATGGCGGTGGATGTGCGAGGAGCGGCGGTAGAATCAGATTTGGGAGGTAAGTCTTTATTTATCACATTAATTGTAAATGTTCCGCCTGAAATCATAGCATGAGTGAACAAATTCATGTCGGACATAGGATTTCTTGAAACTGTTGTTGATACATTAGCAATCTTGTAGGAGGAGGCCTGAGAAGAAACTGACACGTTGTAATTGTCATTTGCTCTGGAAGACGATGACGCCGTAGCAACTCCTCGCAAAGTGGCGGAAATGTTACGCCTTTGAGCATCTGACGGACCTGCAACATAAATGTTAAGAGATTTCACATTTCTATGGCTTGTCACTGACATCACAGTTAAATCATCATACCCGGCACGCTTAAGCTCAGTGCCCACCGTGGCCCTGATGCAGTGGTTGGTATATCTGGTGGACAACCCTGCATCGTTCGAAATTCTTGACATCATTTTGCTCAATTTATTTTTTCCAACGGCTTGGTTGGCATACCAGCAATTTGGCTTTGGATACATGAGAGGCTTTTGAAATAGGGCTTTGCATTTTAGTTTAGTTTAGACAAATACAAATCAAAACTTGCTACTGGACAATTAACGTCACCAGGTTTTTCATTCATTCTGACTTCATGCCTACTTTCACGGGAATCAATACCATGGTGGGTTTTATTGGCTTCATTATATGTAATTTTATAGTACACATGGCCCTTGTCGTCAGTATATTTACCATACGATGTTTTCTTCAAATCTGTCAGCCCCTCCTGCCCACGTCTACCGAAATTTAACATCAAGTCCCAAAAAACTTTGTTTTGTAGTGTTACTGGTGAATCAGTGCTAAATACCCCGCTGCACTACAGTTTCTGTATATCACCTTCTGTTAACGGTTTCTTGTGCACTGTAACATCTTTTCCCTAGCGCTTCAATGTTTTGATCATTCCTGTCATCACGTGATTGGATGTCATGAAAATTCTATCATTCATCAAATTCAATGTATGGTTAAATGGCGGGCTTGTTAAATGGCGTGAGATTGCCGCGCGTATTCCAACTAACGCAGATTTAGAATAATCGATACCCCTCTGAGTTTGTAGGCTTCCATAAAAGTAATATAATCTGTCATTCAGTGTAGAGCTGTCAAGTTCCTCGAACTTCTCATCATACCCATTTTCTTTGAACCATCCTTAAATGGTAGATTTATATTAAGTACATCATGTACATTGTGCATTCATCATTTTACATACCGTATTTATTCTAATAAACGTCCCGGGGGTATGCATCTTCCAAAGGGGGCTATAATAAGAGGTACGCATTTTCAATTTAAGAACAGATATATCTATTGTTATTTCACTATTAATTAAGGCAAAATGTACAATATTTGCATTTTAGGAAACAAACCTGGTATATTTAGAATGTTAACCTATAGATGAATGCCTCTGTCTTTTATTTTTAGCTTGATAAGTAAGCAGAAGTCACACATTATGGGCAAAAATGGGGGCTTTTATTAGAAAATGAAAGTTAAATTTAACAAAATTTAGGGAGGGGGCTTTAATTAGTTAGAATAAATACGGTATATTATAATGATCATACTTTGCTAATTAGGTAATTGACCCTTTCATGATAACTGTGTACCAGGAATTTTGAGTAGAAAATAAAAACAGTTCCTGTAAAAATGATGTTATAGAACAATTAATCAAAATGTCACATATATTATGAAGTTACATTTTACACACCAGAAGGCATACGAGAGCATTACCAAAATTCAGGACTGCAATTATCCTGAAAGGGTCTTCCAATATTAAGAAATATATTATTGCAAGCCGGCTTAATGCGAATTAGTACATGGGCAGACCTTATATTTGTCAATATCCTGCCTCTAGTAAATTCCCTAACTTTGATTGGTCAAAAGACATCATGTGCTGACCTTGTATATTCCATATCTGGTGAATGACTTATATACATTCAGTGACCGCCATTATACGGTGTCACTGTATAAATCTCGTCACGTTTTTCACATGTTTTTTTACAATAAACTGGCTTTTCAGCAGGATGTAAACATTACACAGTATGTAAGTGACCTAATACATGGTCAGTAAATTGAATATTGGGCTCAAGCTTCCTTCTTGCAAAATATGAAATTTACGGACCGTATATATACCATATTAGGTCACTTACAGACTGTGTAATCTATACTTTTTTATTCTGAGCGATAGCAAGGTATAAAATAAAGACAAATATAAGGTCTGCTCGTGTTCTAATATTTATACGAGCAATATACATATCTTAGTCCTAAGACAGCTTCGTTAACACGTTAACACGGCCCCTGGTGTTTACACTGACATTTGCTGGTGTTTATACTGAGATTGGCTGCTGTTTACTGTGTGAAATATGTCAGACCTACATGTAGGTGTTTTGTAACTGAAACACTGTGTATTGTGTGTACTGTATGTTGTAAATTTCTATTTGATGCAGCTTTATATTTTTGGTGATTTATTCATTTTAAAGGTTAATTTTTTAACAAAATATTAATAAAAGAAACATTATTGATGATTTGATGTTGTACAATACAGGTATGCTCTATTAGATTTCGAACATTTGTTTGTTCTAAAAGCTGAAGAAGAGCGCCATATTAAAAATTGCATGGGAAAATATCCTCCTAGTGCCCCTTCGAATTTGAAAATATATTTTTAAATCATATTAGAATCAAACCGATTATTTCAAAGTGGGCTCTATGCAAATTAGAACATAAAAAAACCTTACATTTGTCTTCATTTTATATCTATCAAATATTGACAAATGTCATGAATGTCTGCCATGTATTAATGGGCAAAAGAGCCCCCTTGCTATAATCTATTTATTAAATTAAACATGTTTGAAATGGGCCTAATGCAAAAATTTAACAAAGTCGTTCAACCATAAAATGGAGATCAAAGTCAACAAATTGTCCAAAAATTGGGAAGTTCTCGAAAATATGAGTAATAATTTCATTAAACATCATAATGATATGTTTTGTAGTTGTTAAAACTAGTATGTAAAACACACAATTTACCATAAGTCATGCAAGCGTAAAATGTAGGTCAAAGACACTTAATTGGCGTTGATTTGGATAGTACTAATCAAGTTGATTTATTTTGATGCAACAACATTGGGATAGCATACCTACTTGATGAGAAACTGACTTAAATGCAAAATTTAAAAAAAGTCACTCAAGCGTAAAATATAGGTCAAAGCCACCTAGTTATCAATGATTTTGGTAGTACTCATCAAGGCCATCGTTTTGATGAAACATCATTCTGGTATAATGTGTAGTTGTTGAGAAATGGACTTATATGCAAAATTTAGTATAAGTCACTCAAGCGTAAAATAAAGGTCAAAGCCAACTAACTGTCAATGTTTTGGGTAATACTCATCAAGGTAATTAATTTGATGAAACATCACATTGGTACAATGCGTTGTTGTTGAGAAATGGACTTAAACGCAAATTTTAACAAAAGTCACTCAAGCATAAAATATAGGTCAAAGCCACCTAACTGTCAATGTTTTGGGTAGTACTCATCAAGGCAATTAATTTGATGAAACATCATATTGTTAGAATGTGTAGTTGTTGAGAAATGGACTTTAAACGCAAAATTTAACAAAAGTTACTCAAGTGTAAAATATAGGTCAAAGCCACCTAACTGTCAATGTTTTGGGTAGTAATCAT
>MJUU01023136.1:104657-119135 GCA_002080025.1 Modiolus philippinarum
TCATCAAGGCAATTAATTTGATGAAACATCATATTGTTAGAATGTGTAGTTGTTGAGAAATGGACTTTAAACGCAAAATTTAACAAAAGTTACTCAAGTGTAAAATATAGGTCAAAGCCACCTAACTGTCAATGTTTTGGGTAGTAATCATAAAGGCAATTAATTTGATGAAACATCATATTGTGATAATGCGTAGTTGTTGAGAAATTGACTTTAATGCAAAATTTAACCAAAGTCACTCAAGCGTAAAATGTAGGTCACGGATCCCTAATTGTTGGCGAATCTGTTAGTACGAATCAAGGTGCATGTACTGATGTAATATTATCAAAATACCACAAGAGGTTGCCAATATATGGACCTAAACGCAAAACTTAACATCGGGACGTACGGACAAGGGTAAATCTGTATGCCCCTTCCACTTCGTGGCGGGGCATAAAAAAAAAGTTTTTTTGTAGGAGAGTGAAAAAAATTGAAGTCACAGGAAATGAGAATCTTGATACTGGCATGTTACAATAAACACAAGTTTATAATTTGAGCCAGGATTGGAAAGAAGGGGGCAAGATAGGATATTTGGGCAGACAATGTTGTCATGTATCCTACCCTGAAGTAGCTTGGGATTTTAGCTGAATTTTCTTTCCCGTTTTGCCTTTGAAGGTTGTTGTTAATTGTTCGACTGTATGAAGTTGGTTTCTCTCTTCAGTGTTGGTTTTTTTCCCTGTAGGTTTCACAAGAGTAACAAATTTTACTAGTGAAAATATTATGGAGCACCACATATTTAAGTTCGGAATGAAGTGAACTATTCACACTATACGTTTGTTAAACTTCAGTATAAATGTGTAGCATCGTATTTGTATTGGAATGAAATATTAAAAAAAAATGTCCTTCTTTTGTGAATAAAATTTTTCTTTACATTCAATAAACTTTGGTGAGTTCCATTCCAAAAAATTGCCAACCTACTGACCTTATTTTTGAAATCCTTGTAAAATGATACAGACATATTTTTCAATTTGGCTTTATGCTTGATATTTTTTTTAATGTTTTAAAAGAGTGGTCAGACATTTAATATTCAATTCAATTTTTGCCGTATGAAAGAATAACGGACAAATGGCACAGAAGTTTGTTGTATATATACATGTAATAGGATTGGAAACCTTGGTAGTATAATGGTTAATACACCTATTTTTAATAGGAGATCAGGGTTCGAATCACTGCTAAGGTTAATCCTGTTTAGTGTGCAGCAATACTAAGTATTCTAATGTAGCCATGAATATGACTGTCCATTTTGTTTGTACATATATGATGCTGTTGTGTTGGATCTGATAACAGATCAACTGTTATCTTGTTTTATATCTATAATAGTTTTATTTTATCAGAATTTAAGATTGTTTAGCAGTACGTGATTGACCAGAAGATGGATATCCCTCAGTACTGTCATACTGAACTAGTATTTTTAATTTTTTATGTTATGCTAATTTCATAGGAAATTCAGCTACCTCTTAATAGGCGCACTCCCCAAGTTGTTTGTTGATTAGTTCTTGGTTCAACTCTTGCATTGGCTAATTGATCAATATAATTTTTGTCTGGCATTTGTTTAAACCTTGGTTTTGTGGTTGAAGACGCTTGTACAGGATTAGCAGGTTCTGCTATAATGCCTGGAGGCTCTGGTACAGGATTAGTTTGTTCTGCTTCAGGGTTACATGGCTCTAAGTTCATATTTGATAGTTCGTCATCTGATTGGGAGCTCTCATGGAATTGAAAAATGGTCCGATTTGAGAGTTGAGAAAAGGCTGAACGGACATTTTTATCACAGATCTCATGTCTAAAAACCCTCTTTGTGTGTCCTGTTGACATTTACTGAATTACATATTGCAGGACTGACTGTGGCTGTGTGTAGTAGTCAAAAATTTTGAACAACTCTCCTATAAAGTCGACTTTGAGACCAATTTGAAGCGGTATTGTTCTCACATACGCAATTTTGGTGTGATGTAAACAAGCAGACGATACAACAACGTGCTTTTCAAAGGGAGTGTGAAATGCTGAATAGAACAGCCGTTACCAATTAAGTAGGTCAATTCCGTGTATTCAACCGATGTGTGTACATTTCATTTGTGATAAAAACAATATAAACTAGAGGGATTCATGAATTAAAAATGATGATTTTAATAATAACAAGAGCTGTCGCCGAATGGCAGCCAAAGATACCCCCCGCTCATTGAACCCTGAATCGATATGGTAAGTGCAAAATTAAGTTGGTGTGGACACAATACAGGTGCAGACACAGTACAAGTGTGGACACAATGATATAATCTTCAAAATAAAACTTTTCACAAGGGTTCTAATGAAAACACTCTGTCTAAATCAGACAAATATAAATTTCACCCTTTTCAGCCTATTTGACATTTTATACATCTACATATAGTGTTCTTCCTTTGTCTAAAGTTTCATCAAAATCCTTAAAGTGGATTTAGAGGAGTTGTGCGTAAGAGGTAACCCATACGTAGGGAATCAATGAAAACTCAAAGTTGAATTATCTCCCCTTCCTGGTTTCTGACAATAATTATATGCCTTCATGCACATCTCCGTATGGTGTTCTTACTTTGTGTAAAGTTTCATTAAATTCTTTCAAGTGGTTTAAGAGGAGTTGCGCAAGTGGTTTAAGAGGAGTTGCGCTTACGAGCTAACCAATACATGGGGAATCAACGAAAAGTCAAAGTTCAATTTTCTCCCCTGGCTGGTTTTGAACAATAATTATATTTCTTCTTGCACATCTCCATATAGTGTCCTTCCTTTGTGTAAAGTTTCATCAAAATCCTTTAAGTGGTTTAAGAGGAGTTGCGCTTACGAGGTAACCCATAAATAGGGAATCAACGAAAAGTCAAAGTCGGATTATCTCCCCTTCCTGGTTTTGAACAATAATTATATTTCTTCATGCACATCTCCATATAGTGTCCTTCCTTTGTGTAAAGCTCCTTCCTTTGTGTAAAGCTCCATCAAAATCATTAAAGTGGTTTAAGAGGAGTTGCGCTTACGAGGTAACCCATAAATAGGGAATCAACGAAAAGTCAAAGTCGGATTATCTCCCCTTCCTGGTTTCGGACAATAATTATATTCCCTCATGCACTTCTCCATATAGTGTCCTTCCTTTGTGTAAAGTTTCATCAAAATCCTTCAAGTGGTTTAAGAGGAGTTGCGCTGACGAGAGGTGTGGACAGACGGACAGACGGACGGACAGACAGACAGGGTGATTCCTATATACCCCCCAAACTTTGTTTGCGGGGGGTATAATAATGAGTGAATGAAATGTAAAACTGTACATTAAAAATGTCCTGTTGTAAATATATCTACGCATGTGCTAAAAAATATTGTTGGAATTAGTAGATAGCTTTGTTTCCAAAGCGCAAGAAGGACGTCATATTAGAATATGTTTTAATAATTATGTACTTCGTCAAGATTGCAATTTACAACATCGTAACAGTACATTTTTGGTATCAATTTTTTGAATGTGATGGTACCTATTGCGGTAATTCTAGATATGTAAGACACATTTAAATGTGTAATACATAATTTAATCAGTTCAAGAGTCAAAAGAATTTTTGTCCGTTTAAGTAACGTATCTTCAAAAATCATATCGGTTCTACCAATTTCGCGATTTCATCTATTCATTTTTTACTGTATATTTATATTTTTTTTTTCGTTTATGATTGGTAAAGAAATAACAGGAAACACTAACAATGGCCGAACATTACAATCACATGCCACAATCCATCAGGGAACTGCACAAGAAAAACAAAAAAATGACCAAAGACAAACATAGACAAGGATAGGAACTTGAGATATCCGGACTTGGTACCGGCACTACCAACAGCAAGCGGTATGGTAAAACCGGTTTATGGATACCTAAACCTCCCTTTATCTGTCCCGTTTCACTAAAGTATAATAAACATACAAATAAAACCAAATACAGGAAGACCACTAACTCCACGACCACAATATTGAAAAGGGAAAGATAGACAAAATGTAATGTAGAAGGATGGGTCAAAAAGTGCTCGCCGCTTAACTGCCGTCTAGCTCAAGAAGCCTAGTCTACTGGTGAAACACTGTCGCACTACGGAATAATAATCAAATTTAAAACTTCCCGAAGGGTTTGGTAAGGAATCATCATGGATTTCAGTAGACATTGGCAGTATCAGTGAGAGGACAGTAAAATCTTCAGGTCATTGGATCCACAAGCAAATTTGACTGAATCATGAAGAATATCCAGTCAATATCCCTTATTACGTAAAGCAAGTTACGTCCCTGTTTTTCCGGATATTATATCAGTTTTTGACATTTTTTAACAACATTTTCGTAAAAAACGAGGGTAAGAAATGCCCTTAGAAATAAGCTTTTTGCGAATCGCATTTTCCTTAAATATCAAATGTCCATATCTTCTATAAAACTTCTTAAATGTGTTTATCAGTCTATGAAATCTGTTACCTTGTTGTAAAAGTTTGGATGTGATAGTAAGGTTACGTTCATTTAAGCCGTCAAGAGTAGAACAGATGCGTGCGAACCGTACCAGTTGAGATATAAACACCCCGTATGATGGAGCTACAGGAACGTCGCCACCAAGAAGAGGAAAATTAGTAATAGAGAAATCAAAATCATCCCTTCTACGTAAATTTTAGTTTTGATTTTTCCAAAGTCAACGATGATAGTTATATCGAGAAATGGGTAGTATTTAGAATCACTGTTTGCTTTATTAAGTTTCAGTTCTTGTGGGTAAATCAGATCGACAATAGTATAAAAACTGGGGATTGTCAATAGTAAGGATATCGTCGATATACCTGCTGTTATCGTTGAAACTAGAAATAAATTGATCACTGTTTTGTGGGGTTCCATCCTGTAGTTTTTTTTATGAAGTCCCGTTCGTAACAGAACAGGAAAAGATCTGCAATGAGAGGTGAACAGTTTGTACCCATGGGAATTCCAATGATCAGGAAAAGATCTGCAATAATCTGTTGATAGACGATATTGCCAAAAACGAACAAAATGTTTTATAGCAACAGATTCAGTGCCTTAATCATGTCATCGCAAGTCCAGGAACGATGATTTTGGTAAGTGATGTTGGAGAAAAATCCTTGCTTTTTATTACAACAAATAACTAAATCATTATACCGAAATTACTGTGAATTTACTTTCTGCATATGCGCATTTCGACAACTTATATCTTATCTCTTCAGTGCAGATAAAATCTAAACGTTTGAAAGACCATAAACTCAAAGAGGTTTAAAACTGATAGAGAACAAATAACCAATATGATATAAATATAAAGCCAAAATAGGCTAAGGACAGACCTTTGCAAGAGGGAGATACTCCTAAGTTTTCGACAAAATTTACAAAAATTTAGATATTGTAAGGTTCAAAAAATAGTCGACTTTCGGGTCAGCACCGAAGTACTGACTACTGGGCTGGTGAATACCCCCGAAAACTTACAGCCCACCAGGAGTGGCATCGACCCAGTCGTGATAAATAACTAAATACCGAAATTACTGTGAATTTACTTTCTGCATATGCGCATTTCGACTACTTATTTCTCTTCAGTGCAGATCAAATCTTAACGTTTGGAAAAGCATAAACTCAAAGAGGTTTAAAACTGATAAGGAACAAATCACCAATATTATCTAAATGTAAAGCCAAAATAAGCTAAAAACAGAGCTTTGCATGATGGAGATACTCCTTAGTTTTCGACAAAATTTACAAAAATAATTGGCTTTCGGGTCAGCACCGAAGTACTGAATATTGGGTTGGTGAACACACTCGGGGACTTACAGTCCACCAGCAGTGGCATCGACCCAGTGGTAATAAATAACTTAATACTGAAATTACTGTGAGTTTACTTTCTGCATATGCGCATTTCGACAACTTATGTCCCTTCAGTGCAGATAAAATCTAAACGTTTGGAAGACCATAACTCAAGGAGGTTTAAAACTGATAGAGAACAAATAATCAATATGATCTAAATGTAAAGCCAGCATAATCTATGGACAGAGCTTTGCATGAGGGAGATACTCCTTAGTTGTCGACAAAATTTAGAAAAATTAGATATTTTAAGGAATCAAAAATAGTCGGCTTTCGGGTCAGCACCGAAGTACTGACTACTGGACTTGTGAAGACCCTCAGGGACTTACAGTCCACCAGCAGTGGCATCGACCCAGTGGTAATAAATAACTTAATACCGAAATTACTGTGAATATACTTTCTGCATATGCGCATTTCAACAACTTATGTCTCTTCAGTGCAGATAAAATCTAAACACTAATTTTGGTAAATTTCCTGAAGTCTTAAAAACTTGTTATTTTTGGAATTCTACCTAGCAACCGTATCTTTCTCCATTCCTAACAGTAATGATGATCAATTTTAATATTCAGATTGCAAAAAAAACTTTGATTCTTATTTTGGTTAATTTCCTGAAAGTCTTAAGGACCTGTTATTTTTGGAATTTACCTAGCAACCATAACTTTATCATATCCTGACAGTAATGATGATCTTTTTTAATAGTCAGATTGCAAAAAACTTTGATTCTTATTTTGGTAAAATTACTGAAAGTCTTAAAGACCACTTATTTTTTTGGAATTTTACTAGCAACCATATCCTTTTCGATTCCTTACAGAAATGATGATCATTTTCAATTGTCAGATTCCAAAAAACTTTGATACTAATTTTGGTAAATTTCCTGAAAGTCTTAAAGACCTGTTATTTTGTGGAATTTTACCTAGCAACCATATCTTTATAAATTCTTGACAGCAATGATGATCATTTGTAATAGTCAGATTGCAAAAAACTTTGATTCTAATTTTGGTAAATTTCCTGAAAGTCTTAAAGATCTTTTATTTTTTTTGAATTCTACCAAGCAACCATATCCCCTTCAATTCCTAACTGTTATGATGATCAGATTCAATAGTCAGATTGCAAAAAAAAAAATCTGATTCTAATCTTGGTAAGAGTTTTGGCAAGGGTTCCCCTTATTTCTGAAACTCTCAAAACCTGTCGTTTTTTAGATTCTACCAAGCAACCATACATTTTTCAATTCCTTACATTACATATCATTGTTTTTAATAGAAAGACTGCAAAAATCTTCTGCTCTTGTTCTAGTTAACTTCCTGAAATCCCGAAAGACTAGTATTTTTTGGAATTCAACCTGGTAACCACATCTTTCTCAATTCCTTACAATTGGAATTGTTTTCAATAGTAAGACCGCAAAATCTTTAATTTTAAATTAAATTTTTATTGACGATTCCTATTTCTTATATATACATTTTCAAAAACAAACTTTAGTACGGGTCAAAATGATTGCAATCTATGATTGACCTTTTTACATTATCTTTTACATCACTATTAATCAATTTGGCTTTAAAATGAATTCCTTAAAAACTGAAAAACAAACATTTTTCCGAGTATTTACTTAAGAATTGAATGCAATATTTTGTAGTTTTATCGGAGTGTAAAAGCGTAGACAGTATCACGTTTTGAATGAAGTGCGCTAACGTTTCATGTGGAAATATGCGACGGTCCAGGCTTTTACACGACAATAAAACTACAAAATATTGCATTCAATACTTATAATTACACTTCGTAGATGGAATGCAAGTGTTCACGCAAGATAACTCAAAGAAAATCGTACATGATGCATCATTTCGTTGTGTAGATTACTCCGCTGTCTTTGTTTACTTTTGTCGTTGTCAAGGAGTCGCGTGCTGGTGTAGCTTTACTTACTGATAAAACACAGTGAAGGAAAAGATCGGAAGTAATCGTAACCAATCAAATACGGAGACTTCCATACGAAGCAGAATGGATGTAATTGTTAAGTAATTACAGAAACAAAGTGTAAATGATTAAAAAATGTTTCAGAAGATACAGTTATTTTGTGTTACATGGAAATACTTCTATTGGCTGCGTTTCTTTTATTTGATTTTAAGTATATTTCTTCAGAAATACTTTATTTCCAGAATATATACTAAGATTAAGCTGTCTTAAAAATAGGTTTTGATATCAGCACCATTGTACTGTGATATGTATATACACTGTATTTTTTTGGAAATCTCAACTTCAAAATCTGAATTTAAAAATTTGTATAAATAACGGTATTTTGTCATTTTCACATATTTCAATAAATGGCTTTCCAAATGTTCTGATTTGATCTGCACTGAAGAGACATAAGTTGTCGAAACGCTCATATGCAGAAATGAAATTTACAATAACTTGTCATTTAACCTGTACAGAAAATAATTTTAAAAGCATTTTCATATTATCCAAGCACATTGAGTCTTTCTGCCTTAATGTCCATTTTTCTCCATTCTTTCTTTACTGATATTTCTTAATTGTTTGATTTTAATGTTGCATATGAAAGGTTACTCCTTGAAACACGTGTACAGCATAATGAAATTTGCCGTTTTCATGCAACTTGGGCATTTATTGCATTCTGATTTGGCGTGCATATGTTCAAAGCATTAATAAATGTTTCAAAGGCGTCAATGCATCATTTGTTTGCTCTTCACTATTAGTAAAAGGCTATCAGGAGCACGTATCGCTTTGTCAAGTCATAGACCTTGTTGCGTGTTTCTGTTTGGTACATTATTAAACCATTTTCCTTTGCTGGCGACCATTTAGGATAAAATTTGAGTTTTGCAAATCACTTATCAGGGGTTCACTTAAAGACTATTGTGGCAAAAATTGGATATATAACTGCAGTGAAGATTTTAAGCTCATCCCAATAGGATCCAATATTGAACGATAGTCCCTATTGGTTGTCATTTTGGATATATCTCGCACCTGCAAAACAACACAACCCTAAGTCTATTATTGAGAAGTTTGTTTCAAATATGGAACGTAGTTACAGAACAGAAGATCTTTGAACGTGTTTTCCCTTAGTGTCTAATGTTAAACTACGTTCCCATTTTTAATAAAGCATTGATCTAAAAGCATCAAGGACTATTGTGGTCACATTTAGTCCATTTAACTCAATAATTTCAGAGAAAAAAGATTTTTGAATGTGTTTCCAGTAGGTTAAGGCGTTAAACTATGTTCCTCCTGAAAAAAAATCTTAATTGTGGGGGACCAACAAAGGGAATATTGTCCCCACAATTTGTTCCAATTAGAAATAAAGTTTCAGAGTAGAAGTTCTTTGAATGTGTTTTCCCATACAGAGTAAGGTTTAAATATGTTTCCCTTTCACTTACATCTTGGATGTAGCATGGACTTGCAAGCGAGCATCAAACTAGTATTGAAGACAATCTCTTTTATTTTAGTTCAGCACTTTCAGAGAAAAAATTCCTTAAGGGAGTATGAGTGTCAGATTTCAGAAGCATTCGATATCCTCGGGTTTTATCTATTTAAACGGGGTAAATTTTTTTGCAAATGTTTCATATTATTTTGGTCATAGGTTATTTTAAAATGCATAAAATAGACAATGTATAAAATTTTATCAACTTCTAATTATATTTTCATATATTTTAAGGCATATAAACAGCCAATGGAAATTGAAGGAAAACTCTAGAGAGAACAGTTTCCGGCCAAAATGTTAACGTCGTATATCTCGAAAATTCTTACATGGATTTCAAAATTATTTGCTCATGTAGTTCTATTAGCAAAGCTCTTTAAAACAAATGACCAGCGTTTTAATTCTAATTACAAAATTTCTGACACTCGTACTCCCTTAAAATGTGTTTTCCAATATTAAACTTAGGTTAGGCTTTTCGGCCATCTTGGATGTAGCACGGATCTAAAAAACGCCCTTTTTCCAGGGACTACTTAAAACTATTCTGACCAGATTTGGTTTTCCGTGGATTCTAATGACAAAATATGTTCTCGCTGGCAGACATCTTAGATATAAAGCAAACTTGAAAAACAAATTTTTCGAAGGGGACCATTTGAGGATTATTGTTGCCAAGTTCGGTTTCAACCGATTTAGTAGTTTCACAAGAGAAGATATTAACGACAGACTACGTAGCGATGACGGACAGATAAGAGATGGCAAAAACTTACCCTCGTTTAAGCAAGTTGTGCTAAAAAATATCGTTTTATGTAAACTATGTAAAGTAAGAACAGAACTTACTATTTACTTTCGTAGAAGTGCATGACGGGTCCTGATAGCAGAGTCTAATGTTGTTGCAACAGGCGTAACATTGTAAATGATGACCTTCAGAGTGCTTTCCAAAAATTGATCCGACCATATGATTGCAAAATCTATAAAGACATTCTTTCACCTATCATTATTAGATCATAGTTAACCTCATTCAATCATTTAATAACACTTAAAAAATGTTCATAAAAATCGTATTATTTTAATATATTTTTAAAGAAAAAAATAGTAAAAACAATATATAACTAAATTTGCAATTGGATGCAACAGCTGATGTCGCTCCTGGCAGCCACATGCTGTGTCTTGCACATTGCATCAAAATCTACTTGAAATTATTGCGTGCATTTCGCTGGCAATCTTGGAAATGGCTGCCATTTTGAAATTGTTTTTCGCACAAATTCTTTCTTGTCATTTTACTAAAGATTTACACAGAATATTATCAATTTCAGTAAAAGAGTTACATATTTTGACAGACATCTTAGAAATTGTCGCCATTTTTTTTTTGCATGCATTCCTCGTTCTCATCTAACTGAACATTTTTACAAATACGAAGCAGTTTTGAGATACTATAGAAAATTGACATTTTTTTAAATACTTTGGCGACCATCTTCGAATTGGCAGCCATTTTGAATTTTTTCGCATAAATTTCGTTCTCTCCTCTTACAGAACATTTACATAAAATATGATCAATTTTCTTCAAAGAAGTTCCTGAGGGATGAAGACTTCGTTTTTTGGTGTTCAACGTAAATGGCAGTCATCTTGGAAACAGCGGCCATTTTGAACCCTCTAGATAGTCATACAACTTTGAACCAAATATTAATGATACCTGTCCATGCATCATTGATATATAAGCCTGACAAAATGATGTGGAAGAAAAAAAAACAATACTGAGTATTAATGAAGAGTAGAAAACGGACCAAAAACAATATGATGTAACGATATTATCGAGAGAAGTACTTTTCCGCCAAAAATTAAGTATCATGTACAAATAAAAAATACCTATGGATCTATGATTTATTATGCAAAATTGACCTACAACCATAGAAAAAAGAAGGGAAACGGGGAAAGTGTCAAAGAGACAAACTCAAAGCCACCATAAGATCTTCAATGAACGGTGAGAAAACCCCACACCCAACGGCAGGTCGGAGTCGGCCCCTGAATAAAGAGCAATCAAGTCCAGCGAAATAAACATCATCCTAGACTCCTATAGACATAAAGTAAACTAACTAGAAAAAGGACAACACACAAAAAGGCTTAATAAATTCCTGACTTAGGACAGGCGCAAACCTGCTGCGGCGGGGTTAAATTAGTTTTATTGGATCCAAACCTTCCCCCTATAGCCAATGTGATAAATAAAAAAACAATCGTAACAACAGTAAAATTCAGTTGGCAACAGCACTGAGTCAATTGTGAAAAATGAAACTGAAAGAACTAAATATACGGACAAAAACATGAAATCACAAGAGACTACTAACAGTTAACTGACATGCCAGCTCCAGACCCATCACCAACGTTAGTTATGTACCTTCAGTATACAGCTTCCACCGAGATCCCTTCCTGTGAGGAGTTTAGCATAATGATTTCATGTATATACCGGAATTCATAACCCGTGTCCATGCAATACAGATTTTAGAAATTTAGAATGTGTTTAGTTGAATTGCAAAGACCCTATCAAAAAATCAATGTTAATACCAAAGAAGGCCATACATAATGACTTGACGACAATACCGTAATCAAAAACCTTATGAATTAGACGATTTAAAGGTTTTATAAGTTTGTTACTAATAGGCGAGTTTAACTATATTTTACTCTTATGTAAAACATTACCGTAAAATAAGGGATATGAAATACCAGCCTTGATTAGATGTTTACAGGTTGCATTGTATTTATGAACTAAGTCTTTATATCGATGATAAAATTTAGTAAAGGTTTTAACTAGTTTGTGATTACGAAAACCCTGATGTAATAGTTTTTCAGTTTTTCAGGTCCTTATATATAAACAGATGTTTCGAATTTCAATTTCAGCTAACTTGACATGCATTTTTTTTCTCACAATAACAACGGAGGACGTGTGCTCATACGCATTATTTTTATGAAAAATTGATAACAACAAAGTACGACAACACAATATAAGCTATTGGATCTGTACATCTCGTCATGTGTCACCAAGAATAGGATCTGTAAGACTGGTCCTGTGACATCAAGAATAGAGTCCATATTGTTCGTCATAGGACACCGAGGATTGGATCTGTACGTCTCGTCATGTGACAACCACCTAGGATATGGTATGTACGTCTTGTCCTCCGACACCGAGATTGCGATCTGTAAGCTTCTTCATGTGACACTGAGAATAAGAGCTTTTAGTCTCGTCATGTGTCACCAAGAATAGGATCTGTAAGTCTCGTCATGTGTCACCAAGAATAGGATCTGTAAGTCTCGTCATGTGTCACCAAGAATAGGATCTGTAAGTCTCGCAATGTCGCACGAAGAATAGGATCTGTAAGTCTGGTCCTGTGACATCTAGAATAGAGTTCATACATTTCGTCATGTGACACCGAGGATTGGATCTGTACGCCACGTCCTCCAATACAAAGATTAGGATCTGTAACTTTCGTCATGTGACACTGAGAATAAGATCTGTAAGTCTCGTCATGTGACACCAAGAATTCTAAATAAAATTGTGATTCCTATCCGTTGCTGACGAAGACACGATGTTTGAATAATACAAAGTTCAAAACTTGTTTAAAACTTGCAATTTCCGGTTACATTTGTTTGGTTACCTGAAGTTGTAAAAGTTAACGAGACTTTCAGGCCCCGTTGTATTTGTTTATTAGGTTGTAGTCGATCCTGAACTTAAACAAATGTGCAATAACAATAAAATAATATGATGAATTGTGTTTTGTGTTTGCATGCTAAAGGGTATAGTATTTTGAAGAAAATATTTTTTTGTTGTTGAATGCAATGTTGGTTACTTTTCACCCGACCTGGCCCGTAGTAGGATGTTTAACGTGAAGCACATTTTAACAAATTCATGTCTTGATACCTTTTAATTTTGGTCACCTTGAATACATACATCTTTCTCTAAATTCATTCAATCTACACTGAATAGATACAAGATTTTTTTTCAAAAATCTCACTAAAATGTCCGATGAAAAGTTTGATCTGTCAGATTTGGACGTGTCTCGTTCCTAGAGTTTTGAGTTCTGTATTGAATTAGAGAAAAGTTTTCAAAATTGCCATCTACAGAAACAATTACGGTAGCATCATTCAACGCAAATTTCGTAACTTACACATTCGCATTGATGTTTGATGTTTTATGTATGATACGGTTTTTGCATGTCAAGAAACAAATGCTGATTGTTTTTTTCACAACCAATTTATGTATGCCTTGCCCTACAGATAATTGCATAGAACATAGGAGTTATGCGTAGACTCTGCTCAGGTAGTGCACAACCTACGTCATAGATCACGCTGCCTGAATTTGTCATGTATTTCTGTTTAAAGCAAACCTAAAAAGTCAAAATTCACTTTCACTTATGGTTTTGACAATAACAAATCATGTATTAAAATAAATAATACATCCCAGTGTGAAACTGAATTCCCTGCTGGTGAGCAATTTGCATAATGGATTAACACCAAGGTTAGGCAGCTCATAAGGATAAATATCTTAATAACTAAATTGATGTAGTTTCTGCATATGCCATTAAAAGATTAATTCACGAAAAGACAATTGCTGCACATATTTAATCAGCATGTATTTTTTATTTCGAAACTATCAAGTTCCCCAACATGGATAGTAATATTTCAGCCTCTCCTGCTTACGAAGTAAATGCTTCAACGTTGATCCGTCACACAAGAGCTAGAACAAATTATTCAGACTTTCTCACAATAAAACCTGTTTAACCCACCATTTCTTTTGAAATGCCTGTCCCAAGTCAGGTCCATTGCAGTCGACAATTTTTCCGGTTGTCTTCACAAGCCATGTCGTTTTGCCTCATGGACTTGTGCTCTTGAAAATCATATTCGGTAGTTATTTCTCAGTGAATAAGGTAGTCAACCAGTGTACTGAAAATCAAACCTACCTAAAGGTTTGGACAGGTTAACATTCTTTTCAGCCAACAAATAATTAATTAAAATGGAAAAGATAACAGGAAACACCTGCGAAGGACTCTAATATCACCACAATCACATGCAACAATTCACATTGGACCGCACAAGATAAACACAAAAAAAAGACAAATGACAACTCTAAACAACGACAGGAACTCGAGATATCCTGACTTGGAACCGGCATCAGCACAAGCTCTCGGAAGGGTTTCATCGGTTGATTGGTGAGGGTCCTCATGGGGGGGGGGGGG
>MJUU01023136.1:119146-130294 GCA_002080025.1 Modiolus philippinarum
TAGGAATCAAATAATCATTAAATTTTTGCCTTGGCATTCAAATAATCATTAAATTTTTACCTTGGTAATAAATAAATTTTTACCTTGGTAATAAATAAATTTTTGGCTTAGTAATCAAAAAGTATATAAAAACGCAAGCCAATAATCAAATAATCATTAAATAAATGCCCTCGTAATCAAATAATCATTTTAAAAATAAACTGATAATCAGATAATCAAGAAACCTATGATGGGCCTCATTGGTACCCAAAACTAACTTATTGTTAGGGCAGGTCATTTACTGCGTCATGAAGGAAAAAAAATAACATTAAAAAGGCAGGTCACATCGTGTGTACAGAAAATGACTTTAAACCTACTTTGTTGATTGGACAGGTCACACGATATATACAGCATATTCTCCACATTACTACAGGATAAACATGTCTGACCTCCTTCTGTAAAATATATGATTGATTAGAGTTTAACTGGTACGGGTTATGATTGTCAATGGAAAAAATGATAATATTGGTTTTTTGTTCAATTCCTGGTGAATGGTGAATGAAAGGATATGCAGTAAATGCACATGAGACAAAGTCTCTACAAATACATGGTAAATACAAGCAAAGGAATAACACTTTATTTTTGTTCTTCATCTTGAAGTCACCATGAGGCCTTCAACAATGAGCTTTGCTAATACAATGTAATACCTCAAGTATGTATGTATAGGGATTTAGTTCTATGTAGATCTACTCCATATCCTTTTATTTGTTCTTAAATGAGAGCAAATCAAAGATCGGGATATCTTTCATTAATGTAAGAAAATTCGTCTTCTCTGGAGAATAAGACAATAAGACAAGGAATTTCGCACAAGAGTGACAGATATATCAGTCTTTGATTTTGATCAAATGTAAGCAGCTATTCCTTCCGTAAAGTTTCATATTCAGCATCCCGAAACCTTTAATGCAGAAGCAAAATACAAAAATACCAAAGATGCAAAAATGAACAGTAAATTTAGTTATGCTGTGCACGTGTTTCAAGGAGTAACCTCTCATCAACAACATTAAAATCAAACAAGTAAGAACTGTGTTCGCAGAGCGAAACACAAAAGTCTCCCAAACGAACACCCATATCCACCTAGCCACCTGTGAAATTTCATCCAATTCTGAGTACTTTGAATTTTCCCGCCTTTCTCCTGTTTCCATGGCAACGGTCGCCATTTTGAAAAATTTAAGACCAAAATTCAATTCCATGCATGCTAGGCAACCTTCCTGTCAATTTTCATCCCATTCTGAGCACTTTGAATTTTCCCACCTTTTTCCCGTTTCCATGGCAGCTGCCACCATTTTGAAAATTTTGAGACCAAAATTCAATTCTATGCATGCTAGGCAACCTTCCTGTCAATTTTCATCCAATTCTGAGCACTTTTAATTTTCCCGCCTTTTTTCAGTTTCCATGGCAACGGTCGCCATTTTGGAAATTCCAAGACCGGATGGAACATCTTCTCATTGTCCTCTACCAACATATGAAGTTTCATGAAGTTCCGGTGAAAGGTCTTCGAGATATGGCCCGGACAAAAATTTTACCCCGGAAGAAGCGGAAAAAGAATAATAATAATAATAACAAGACATGATTATGATCTTGTGGATCATAGAATGGCTCCCAAACCCCCCATGGACCTACAATTTCAATGTGTCACACGAATGGCAGCCTCTGCGTAAAATTTCATCCAAATTCAATTCCACACATCATAGAAAACCTCTGTGTCAATTTTCATCCAAATCGGAGCACTTTTAATTTTCCCGCCTTTTTTCGGTTTCCATGGCAACGGTCGACATTTTGGAAATTCTGACACCAGAATTCAATTCCACACATCATAAGCAACCTCTGTGTCAATTTTCATCCAAATCGGAGCACTTTGAATTTTCCCGCCTTTTTTTTGTTTCCATGGCAACGGGCGCCATTTTGAAAATTCCGGAGGTCAACTGCACAATTCCAGATGGGGTTCCAACTTCCTACCAAGTTTCAATACCCTACGGCTTACGGTCTCCGAGAAAAGTGCCGGACAAATATTAGGGCGGAAAGCGGAAGAATAATAAGAATAATAATAATAATAAGAAACGGAGCAAAAACAATATGTCTCCACTTGGGAGCCATAATAAAAAGAATAATAAGAACTGAGCAAAAACAATAAGTCTCCACAAACTTCGTTTGGGAGACTTAATAATATGGAAAGCCATAATCAAAAAATTGTAAACAAAGAAGTAATCATTACAAAAAATTATCGAAATAGGAAGCCAAATCTAGTACTAAGGACATCCACTGAGTGCCATACACGGAATGAAGCCGTAGTATTTATAAAGGGTTAGAACAATAAATTTCTATAAAGCAATGTTCTTTCAAAATACATTTTAATTGTCACGTCACACCATATGTAATGTTTCGCTATTGATACCGTTATTGATTCATAAAAATAAACAGTACTGATTAGTCATTTAAGAAGAAAGTCATTGAAAGAAAAGGCTTCCTAAAAGAGAATGAAAAAAGGATGTTAACAATTTTGTGAGTTTTTTTGCATGATCGTGTCAAGTAAAACCTTCGACATGGGCGTTTGGGTCTTTTAAAAATGTTTTCATTCTTCAAATTTGACCCAAGAGATTGCAGTTTACATCTGATAGCTCAGGCGAGATATGTAATATATATAAAAGTGGCAAATAAACGAACAAACTATATTTTAATCCAGTCCTTAAATGGAAATAATTTTATTCCTGTTTGAAATGCAACTTAAGTATAAAGAATACTTATGATGAATAAAAGAGTCAACAAAAGTCCGAAGCAATTACAGGGAAAGACCAGTAAGGAAAATCTATAAAACGTAGGACAGTGTCGAGAACACTCAACCCAGCACAGAAATTTTTAGGTAAGCCGCCATATTCCCCACTTGGAACGTGCATTTTATAAAAATAATGCATTAAACTCCCGCTTATATGACGAATACCTATATCTTCTATGTGCCCAGATCGTGTTAAATGTCGAAGCCATAATACTGTCAAAACATTGCCTTTGTGTTAAATGTCAAAGTCATAATACTGCCAAAACATTGCCTTTGTGTTAAATGTCAAAGCCTTAATACTGTCATGTTAAATATCAAGGCCATAATACTGTCAAAACATTGTCTCGTGTTAAATGTCAAAGCCGTAATACTGTCATGTTAAATATCAAGGCCATAATACTGTCAAAACTTTGCCTTTGTGTTAAATGTCAAGGCCGCAATATTGTCAAAAGATTGTCTTTGTTTTAAATGTCAGAGCCGTAATATTGTCAAAACATTGACTTATGTCACACAAGTAAAATGTTTTTTGTCGCTCGACGGACAAGCCTTGTGCCATCATACAGGTTTTTGTCGTTCGGTGCAAAAATCACACAAAAGTGACATATAGACAATCCTCAATAGAGGAAGCCAAAACCGTCTTCAACAAAATTCGAAATGGAAATTGAATATTTATCAACCAAAAATAGATATCGTCCAATAAATTTCTTGAGAATTACTATTAATCTGCAATTATCGAAGCCCTGGTTTACAAGCTCTCGAATTAAACATCTGTGTCGTTGCAAAAATTCTTGATAGTGACTACATGCTCTAGCGTAATGGATTAATTGAAAAAAAACATACTCCATACGCTGAAATGGAACAAAATTATTTAAAGTAGAATACGAACGGGATACCTGAATTTAAGCAGAACAAGTCAACAACATTTCATAAAGCTAGTTAAGAATTCAAAAACTCAGAAAGCAAAACACCTCAAATGGTAGATGTGCTGTCCAGTTGACTGACATAAAAGTGTACAAAACTATTAACACTAATTCACTGGCCTAATTCAAAAAGAGCAAACTTAGCTCTGTTCACAAATATGAGTAAAAAAATCAATGTTTTGTTAACAAAGACCCTACATATATACACATATAGAAGACTATATCAATTTAGAATTTGAGCTGATAAATCATAAGAGGTACTCCTGAAATCCTACAATACACTGTGGTATCCTCTGTTCTAATGTAAATAAAACAAAGAAACTTTCAATGGATGCTTACCCTTCTGAAACGTTCACATGGTAGGTGCCTTAGTTTTGAATATTGTATTTTTTATTTCATTGTCTTTGGTACATGTAGTTATCTTGAAGCATTTTTTTTTTGCCTCTGGTTTTTCCTTTAGCGATGTCTCTTTCTGGACTTTGAAAAAAAAAACAAAAAAAAAAAAAAAAAACGCGTAAGTTGTAACTTTGGAATTCTACTTTCATTATTTTTAATTGATTAGTGTGCGTCCCCGCCTGGTTCCAACGGTAAAACAGGAATTTTGCCCTATAAGCTTTCAGACGCCTTTCAAACGCGTTAGGCGTAAAAACACAAGTGCATTACAATGATAGTTGTTTCCCCTTAAATAGAAGACATCGGATTTGTTTATAATTAGGTGGAATGAGTATATAATTTTCCAAAGCTTACTAACAAGTCCAATATGGCAATTCAATATCACCATAATCGCAACGAAGTGTCCTGCAAAAAAGAGAACGAGTAAAATGCAGTTTTATGAAAAATGGAAACATTTGAATAACGAAATCGATGCAAACAACAAACGCATTACCCTTTCTGTTCTTATTGTTGATAACAGTAATAAAAAAACTGAATGTAAATTTGTGCAACTAAATGATAACGTTTTGTATACGAATGATCGAATTGTATAGGACTCATATTTTAAAGCACGTGAAGCATGCATTTGCTTGTTAACGATGTCTAAAATTTGACCTATATAATAGCATTGTTTTAGTGGACGTCCTTTACTTACTATTTTGCACCATTTTAATGTCTGTAAACTTTATCAGTATACACAAATGTACAATGTATATTGATAATGTCTTGCAAGTTCAACTGATAAGACCCTGCACTATTTATGAGCCCAACCTTTTATCGATGTTATATATTTGCTAATGTGATATCATACAGAGGATAATTGATGCTATAGTCGAGACATTTATGAAAACTGTGAAATTATAAAAGTAAAATAAGAAAAAACCGAATCGTCAGTCCTAAACAAACAATCTAAGGACAATGGCAACATCGGAAAACAAAGAAATACGGGTCCACGGTACAGAAATGAAAAATGAAAACACACACATATTCAAAAAATTAACAACACAGACTCAATGAAAAACCATGGGCGAGATCAGATGCACCAGTATACATCATCTCCTGCTTTTTGTAAGACACCCGTCGTGTTGAACATGTCAACTCCGGTAGTAAAGTGAAATCGTTTTTCCGAGAGATGCTTCCGAAAATAGCAAGTTTTTTTACCTTTTTGATATAGTCTATATAGGTAGAAAATACAATATTAGAAATATTTATATGAATAAAACGATATATTTTGGTGAAAATGTAGCATAAAGTATGTCAAAGAAATCTCTTTGGAAATATCAAATAAAAAACGGTGGTCACCGATCATATTTTTGACAAAATCAAGAAAATGTGATTTTTCCCTTACTATTTCTGCAGAATTATCTCCCTTTATATAAAATAATAGTTTTTCAAAAAGTGCCATATTTTGTTAGCTGGCAGCATAAATGCTGCTCATTTCATTTTACTTATTTTCATTAAAATATTTAAAATAATTTTTACAACATTTTAATGGTAAATTCAAATTTTCATCAGATGCGCGAGTAGGATGCGCTGTTTTAGACACCCGAACCACCTTAATACAATTGTGTGTCGGGGTAGTGAACAGCTACCTGCATATCAAAGTATCATTGACTTACATATTCTAACTTTAATTTAACAAAGCAGAGTATGAGTAGTTGTTCATTACTGACGGCTCATCAATTTGCTTGAACCTTGTGATTGTAGGGATTTTGTCCAATGTACGTCCATAAATGAAATCTTTGTCCCATGTACGTCCACAAATGAAAACTTTGTCCCATTTAAGTCCATAGTATGAAAACTTTGTCCCATGTACGTCCACGAATGAAAACTTTGTCCCATGTACGTCCACAAATGAAAACTTTGTCCCATGTAAGTCAATAAAATGAAAACTTTGTCCCATGTACGTCCACAAATAAAAACTTTGTCCCATGTAAGTCCATAAAATGAAAAATTTGTCCCATGTACGTTCACAAATGAAAACGTTGTCCCATGTACGTCCACAAATGTAAATTTTGTTCCATGTAAGTCCACAAATGAAAACTTTGTCCCATGTACGTCCACAAATGAAAAAGTTGTCCCATGTAAGTCAACAAATGAAAATTTTGTTCCATGTACGTCCACAAATGAAAACTTTGTCTCATGTACGTCCACAAATGAAAACGTTGACCCATGTAAGTTTACAAATGAAAATTTTGTTCCATGTAAGTCCATAAATGAAAACTTTGTCCCATGTACGTCCACAAATGAAAACTTTGTCCCATGTACGTCCACAAATGAAAACTTTGTCCCATGTAAGTCCATAAAATGAAAACTTTGTCCCATGTACGTCCACAAATAAAAATTTTGTCCCATGTACGTCCACAAATGAAAACTTTGTTTCATGTACGTCCACAAATAAAAACTTTGTCCTATGTACGTCCACAAATGAAAATTTTGTTCCATGTAAGTCCATAAATGAAAACTTTGTCCCATGTACGTCCACAAATGAAAACGTTGTCCCATGTAAGTCCATAAATGAAAACTTTGTCCCATGTACGTCCACAAATGAAAATTTTGTCCCATGCACGTCCACAAATGAATACTTTGTCCCATGCACGTCCACAAATGAAAACTTTGTCCAATGCACGTCCACAAATGAAAACTTTGTTCCAGGTAAGTCCATAAAATGAAAACTGTGTCCCATGAACGTCCACAAAAAAGCTTTGTCACATGAATATCCACAAGTGAATACTTTGTCCCATGTACGCCCACAAATGAAAACTTTGTCCCATGTACGACCACAAATGAAAACTTTGTCCCATGTATGTCCACAAATGAAAACTTTGTTCCATGCACGTCTAAAATGGATACTTTGTCCCATGCACGTCCACAAATGAAAACTTTGTCCAATGCACGTCCACAAATGAATACTTTGTCCAATGTACGTCCAAAAATGAAAACTTTGTCCAATGTACGTCCACAAATGAAAACTTTGTCCAATGTACGTCCACAAATGAAAACTCTGCAGATCTGAGAAAAGAGAACATAAACATTTTGTATAAATTATTTGTGGTGAGTAATTTACAGAGATTAAATGCAAATGTTTTCAAATCATTGTTATATGAGAAAACAACTGACTCTGTCTAAAATAAAACGGAGAAAAACGGAGATTATACCTTCCTGTAAACCCAAAAGGGGGAGGACATATTGAAAAGTTCTATTTCATATAGGCACAGAAATAAAGTAAATATATGAGAGCTTAGGCAGGAGCTTTGATTAGTATGATGGTCGCTAGAAATTTTCATAATATATCCCCTTACCTAGTTATACTCCGACGTTTAAAATATATTGTAATCTCTCTGAAGTTAATTGCCGACAATAAATTGCGTGAAAAAATATCAGAATGAAAAGTTTGTTGTCTTGGTAGTGTTGTCGACAGTGTGCCTCAGTCTCATCTTCGCACAAGTACCTTCAGTGATATAACCTTAATTTTGTTAACAGTACGAAAACGCGTTTAATGCAAGCTAAAATTTTGTAAGGTTGTAGGGTTGTTAAAAATTGCGCATTATTCTTGCGATTCATTATGGGAATGATGGCAAAATGATTTTCGATGTCTTATAAGAGTTAAATTTGATGAAATTTACCACTTTCACCAATAATCATGCAAAATATTGTACCTTTTAAGCAAATCCCTGATCTATTAAGGGGAGATAATTTGTATAGAAATAATAGGAAAAATAAGTTTTTCGCAATTTATTCAAATATAAGCCCGGTGACACCCTTTTTTCATGTTAATCGAAGGTAAGTTTATTAGCTAATCTAAAAAATTCTATTTGACTTAATTAAATAAATCAAAACTTTGTTAACATTCGCTAATTTTCCCTATTATTTAAAGCAAAATAGCTGATTTTTACATGACAGATTTCATTCTTATATGACCGGTGACTCCCAATTTTTATTTAATTTTTGTATGTTCTAACAAAATAGCATAATTCATGAAAATATCTGGAAAATTCTATCTGACAGTTTTAAACCCCGCACCACCTCAAGTCAAGGCTAACACTGTTTAAGCCTTAAGTAAAAATTTAACGCGGTTTGCAACAGCTCTGGAACTGACTGTAAAACAACTTAATAAAATGACAACACGCACTATGGTTTATCGCATTGATTGAACAAATGGAAATATTGCTGAATTAACAGCTTTTCTTTAGTCATCAATTTAATTTTGACACTGACAACGGAGATAAAAAAACTAAGCTGTACGGAGAACGCAATGCATTTATTTTTCCAATAGTAAACTTCAGTTTTTCCTTGTGGCAACATTCAAAATATTTAACAACGGCAGTAGAATACCAAAGGAACAAAGGAGGGAAATCCACAAAAATCGAATCCAAAAACATGGCCAAAACGAGAACATAGAAAACAATGGCGCTAGACACAAAATATTGACGTTAGACAGACACAAAGCACAGAAATAGAAATCACAACATTCAAAGCAAAGGCACCCACAGTGTGAATATTAAACGTGTTTGGTCCAATACTTTCTCAAAGCACATACTATGTAACAAAATGTTCAACGGATATTGACAGTAATTTCTCTCCCTTTTCGTTATGTTATCGGATCTAACACCACTTAATATATGTTTTTGCAAATTATGTTATCGGATCATATATGTTTTTATTGAATATATACTTTTCCATTTATTTTGCTCCCAGAAGTTATGTCAGGATGTTGATGATATTCAATTTTAAATATATAACATCAGAAAAGCTGTCATATCATGTGCATTTAACCATTTCATATTGTCCGAATCAGAATAATTTGTTTGAGCTGAGTTGAGACTTTAACATTTAAGAGAGAAGACGTGTGCACCTCAGCAGCAAGAATTTTTTTTTAATTTGATATTCTTTTTAATTATTTTCACTTGTTCATATTGTACAGCAAAGTATCACTGTACTTTTATTGACTAAATATGGAGTAATCTGTCTTCAGTTACCTTGATAATTCGTCAGTCCTTCATTTTTTCTTCTTCTGCTCGAGAAAGTACGCCATTTTTCACCCGCCTTTTTTGAAATTGGAAGATAATTTCTTTTTGAATTTGGGTATATTATTATTATTATTAGTTGTCTACTTCTCCAGTCGTAAATGTCATTAGTTAAATTAAAGAAGAGTTTCAATAGACCAATACCCATACCTTAACAAGCTCGCCAATATAAGCCGGTATTTTGTAGAGACAGTATAGAAAAGAGACGTCACAAACAATGTATTCACGCACAACATGGAGAGATAGTAACTCAAATAAAGCTCTCAGGTGATTAAAAGATAATTTAGAAACAGAACTTCAATTAATTGACCAAAATATTTGGCTGTTTGTACTCTTTGGAACTTGCGACTTCACAAATTTTAATCCTCACAAAATATATAGATTTAAAATACACAGAAACTAAGGAAATTGTGAACCACTTTTTTAAATAATTACAAACAAATTCAACAACTGCTGGACTAGTGAAATTACTTTTTTTACAATACCCTTTTATTCAATCGAAGCCTGAGATAATAAACATAAACATAAAGACCCAAATAAATTTAGGAACAAGATCAAAGACTAGAAGTACATAAATCAGCAGTTAATGACGAAATAGAAAAAAATAATATAGAAAACATACGCAGGTCTCAAAATTTAATAGTGACCTCTACAGAACATCAAATAGGCAAAAGAAATCATACTCTGGTAATCCATCCAGTAGTAGACATAGAGAAATAAAAAGTAGAAGGTTGTATAATTTAGAATTGCTGAAGGACGGTATACATCCTGATGTCCACTTAGCTACAGCTTGGCTAATGAAACTTACACTTCTTACGATTAAGAATTGTTGGGTTACAAGTGCAGAACAATCGAATCAAGATTTAAACAACAATATTCTGGATCCACAAGTGTAAGCCCTGGCGTGATTGAATCCACGTACGGTCAGTGTGGGACCCCGCGCTACACCACGTCCTTTTAACAGACATTGTCACTGGGGTATACCAGTTTTGTGTGGGCCCGCGCTATACCAAAGGTCTTGCCCCTGTGGACAATTGCCAGGTTCATATTACCCCAGAGTTTGCATTCACCAAGATTGATATGACAATGGAGCTCAGAAAATTTAAGGAAACTTAATCGACTTTTCAGGAAATACGGTAAAAGTCAAATCATATACTTTTCATAAACAATTCCTCGTGGTAGAGATGTACACTCTTTATTTTTCTTAGATATGGTGTACTTGTACATGAGATAATATCTCACGTGTACACTTTGTTCAATTACTATTATCTAAATTTATGTAATTTCTAAAACTAAAGGATTAACTCCCTCCATCGTAGTTTTGTCCTTAGCTATATTTGGTGTTACTGATTATACGGATTTCGTTTGGTTTTATGCATTTTAAACATTTTTTGAAATTATGGATTTCCTTTGTTTGGGTTCTAGTGCTGCTGATGAGGAATTAATTTCCGAAATGTCCACACAGCTCATGAAAAATATTACATTTTAAGTTAACATATGGGTTATGGTCTCATGTTCATTTACTCCATATCCTTTCGTAAAATATTTAATACAGGAGTTTGTCTTTAATTGCAGTGTGGAGTTGGTAAAACAATTCCCCGTGGTAGAGATGTATGCTCTTTATTTTTCTTAGATATGGTGTACTTGTGCACGAGATAATATCTCATGTGTACACTTTGTTCAATTACTATTATCTAAATTTATGTAAATTCTAAAACTAAAGGATTAACTCCCTCCATCGTAGTTTTGTCCTTAGCTATACAAAAAATGTATTTGGTATTACTGATTATTCGGATTTCGTTTGGTTTTATGCATTTTAAACATTTTTTGAAATTATGGATTTCCTTTGTTTTGGTTCTAGTGCTGCTGATGAGGAATTAATTTCCGAAATGGCCATACAGCTCATGAAAATTATTACAGTTTAAGTTAACATATGGGTTATGGTCTCATGTTCATTTAC